>JANHGB010054668.1:0-18484 GCA_026283785.1 Coracopsis vasa
TAAGATCATCCAGTTCCAACCCCCTGCCATGGGCAGGGACACCTCACACTAAACCATGTCACCCAAGGCTCGATCCAACCTGGCCTTGAACACCACTATGGCAGATTGCAACCTCTTCTTCATTGCCCTATTCCAGGAGGGAAGGGGACCCCGGGAGCAGACAGTCCATGAGGTTATTTATAAGGTTTCAGAGTTGATGAATCTTCAATGAATTACAAGCTATTTTATTCAAAAAGAATAAAATCCATTTCCTAGAGCCTTAAATTCCGGTGCAAATCCTGAATTCAAAACCATGATTAAGGCAAATTTGAGAATCAGGTTTTGCTTATTAATTGTATCATTAACTGTTTCCTAAACTCATTTTACAGTTCTGCATTTCAACTCTTTGTATCCATTAGACATTTCCTCTATTACCAAAATACAGCTTGTTCGACAAACATTTAACAGAAACACTCTATTTACAACACGAAATTAGCACATACAGAAATACTCTACACCAGTTTCCATATTCCTTTGGAGAAGCCCTTTCACACCACAATGTGTGCTCTGCAATGAAGATACACATACAAAAATGGTTTTATCAGTATACAGTTTAAGGAGGAGGCACTGCAGCTTAAAGAGCAGCTGGGTCAGCCTCAGGACTCCATATAGAAACTGTGTGTATTGTAACACAGGCAAAACCCCCAGATTTCAGATACTTACGCTCCTTGAATGCCCACCCTATGCTCCCCATACATCCTTCTCCATAGCCTAAAGGTGAATTCAAGCACAGTATGTCTCAGTCTACAATGTTCTTCTGCCTTGGCATGGCCTTAGTAAGAACACACTCTCTCTCATTAAGGAACTACGTGTGGCCATTTGTAGTCAACTCTTCATCTTAGGTGTATAAGCAATAGTCACGTAAATGAGTGTTCCCATCCATGTGTTTTGTTTTGTGATTAAACCAACAAATCAAACATTGTACTTTTTTAAATAGCAACCAATATTCAGATCCAGTGGCAAGGAAGCGTGGACAGAATACGTGTGGGGTTTGTTACCGAGGCGTTACCTGTATTTGGGACTGAAGGCTGAACACTCCCGCACTACCCATGGCCTGTTTGCACAGGTACCCTCAGTCAGCATCACAAAAGTTAAAACAAGGCATCTTTAACTGAGGCTGTTTTGAGTCCCCAGTGACAACCAAAAAAGTAAAAAGAGGGAAGGAAAATAAAGGCAAGAATTGATACTGGCTGCTGTAGAGCTCTTTTTTTTCCTTTCAGCTCCTGGATTCTTTATAGTGTTTCAAAGGCTCGTGGTTTATGGAAAGCCTTTGGATGGAGTTCACACTGCTCACTCAGACACATGGAAACGCAGCCACAGTTGCTGCTGGGGCAGGGATGGCCACCTCCCTCCCTCCAGCAGTTCACGCAGGGACAAAACCTGGACCCCAGCTCATGTTCCTGTGCTTTACTGCAGGGAGCTCATAACCGCAGCACCAGCCCCAGCAATACCAGCCTTGTACCTGGGCTTCCCCACCGACTGCCAGCACCCTTCCTGCCACTTCCACTTGGGGTTCAAAGCCATCGCCTACCAGCTGCACTCTCAGAAGGGCAGGAGTGAGCACACTGAAGGGCGCTTACCAACACCTTTGCGTTGCTCTGCCAGGAGAGGCTCGAAAACGCCAGCCAAAGCTTCCAGCTCCCTCTTTTCAGCTATGGATCTGCAGGCTCTGTGGCTCTCGTCCTGATGAAACACAAACAACACGGGCGGAAAGCGAAAGGACCAGAACACATCCAATTACAAGTGCCATCGTTTGTCACCGGCCTCTCTCCCACCGCTGCCCAGCTATGAGACAGCACACAGGGCACTTGCAGTGGGCAGGGACAGAGGGAAAGCTGCAGCAGAAGGACCAAGGCAAAACAAGCTTGTGGTCCACACGTGAGGAAAAGGACAGAGTAACTGTACCGGACATTGATGGGAGGAGTTCCTGCCACTGAGCCTGGGGAAGCTCTGCCCCATGCCAGCAGGCTGAACTGCAATCTGAGTCATTCTGGTAAGACAGCGGATAGAAACCGAATGGAACAAGGCTGCTCAGCAGTCCCAGGGGCTGGGCTGTCCCTGTGAGGAGCTGGGTCACACAGGTTCGCATGATGTGAAGACAAGGCGCTCATGGTTATCCCAGCCATTTGTCTGCCAAAAGAAATGGGGGGGCATCCAGAGACTCACCTGTTACTGCAGCAGCCAGGCAAGGGCAGCACAAGGCACAAGGCAGGACTGGGCTGCAGCAGCCATTCTGTGCACACAAAGTGGCAGGGCTGCCGTCACAAACAGAACTCCTGCCCCTTCCACAGCATCCATTGTCTCCTGGGGCTGCCGGACACGCGTGTTACTGCGTGTGCTGTGCAGCACCAACCAGCAGGAGGCTGGAGCAGACTGCAAAGAGAGAACCACAGGAACCAGCTGAGGAACAGAGCAAACACAACCGGATGCATCCCATCCTGTCTGCAAGAAGACAGAGTGTAACCTGCACTCAGGTTATCAGGTCCTGAACTAGGACAAAGCCCAGTCTCCAACTAAACACAGCCCAGGCCCCATGCCCACCCCGGGGTTTGGGAAGAGGAGCCCACAGGCAAAGGTAAGTAAGTGCGAACAGGCAGGCTCCCACCACCTTCAGAAAGCAACAGGTATTCTCTTGTGCACAGTTCTAAACAGTGCCTCTCCTCTCCTGACCTAAGCCCTCCCCTGCTTGCCCTGATCAGTCTCATTAACAGTTAAAGTCTAATCAGAACTAAGGTACGTAAATAGCAGCAGGCAGGCAACAGCTCAGAACCAGTTCTAATATCCTGACTCAAACGCCACTGCTGCCTCGTTCACAGAGCAGTAGCCACCTTTTATCTTCTCATTTGCTCCAAATTAGTGCTTAATTAAAATGAACTCATCGAGTTTGGTGAGCAAAATAACTTCAGGTCTGTGTCAATCCCTTATTGATGAGCAGCACCATGTCTGGAGAGCTCGTTGGGAAATGCATCCTTCTGAAATGCCACAGACGGGAGGCGGGAGGAACACGCTGTAATGTGCCAAAGAACAAGCACATTCCAGCAGCTCCAGTGAGGCCTGAAATACAGCACAGGTGTGTCACTGCATGACACCCAGGGACAGGAAATCATGGGGCCATGTGAACCGATAATAAGTCCAACCCAGCAGCATCACAGGCAGAGCTCACAAATGGTCAGACACCAGGGTGCCGGAGCTCAGCTCTGTTAATAACAAAAGCTTTAATAAGCTAAGCAAAGAAACAACTGTCCATCAACCGAGCGCTGTGCATAAAGAGCTCATCCATCCGGTGATGGATGTGGTAGAAAACCACAGCACAGAGGGGGCAGGAGGGAAACAAAACATCCCAGTGTGCAGTGACACATGAAAGAGGAAAGCAGGCCAGGTCTCTCAAGGGTGAGGACAGTCAAAGCATCCTCGCCTGGGGCTCTGGCTCGATACCACGTGTCTGTTTTGCTGCACAATGGGCAGGTGGTGGATCAGGGTCCAGGATGTGGCCTTTTGTACACAGGCCTCATTAAGATCCTTTCAAACTCACCGTGTTCTTGAAGCCTCGGTGCCAGGTACTCCTGATGTCGGGACAATGGCCGCGCCGACAGCGCCGCCTTTGAAGTGAACAAGCTCGAGCACGCTCTGAGGCTGTTGAAAGCCGAGTCTGCATCCCCTCAAATGAGGCTGGAAAAGGCAACTTCAAAAGTACACTTCTGAAACAGGAGCAGGCAGAGGTTCAGGAGTGAAACAGTAATGAGGGGCTGGGCAATATCTCACAGGAGACAAGAATGGGAAGATGGAGATTGCTTCTGTTAGGGAGGAACTGCAGAAGAAAGATGTGCTAACATCATTAGAGGTATGAAGCTGACGGGAGGCACCTGTCCTCCTTTCCTGGAACATACAAGAGCTACATGACGAGAATAACAAGATTCAAGGTCAGGCATTGTATGAAATGAACAAAAGCAGCTGGACTTGTATAACCATTGCCACCATGTGGAAGGGAAACAGAACCATGTGATGTGAGGTTCAGCCAGCCCAGAAGGCGCTAGCGAGGAGAGTAACACTGAATAGCAGCAGATGAATTCCCTGCAAGCTCCCTCCTTGCCTCCTGTTCTGAAGCACTTGACGCCAGCAGTCAGACTCAGCACCAAGCTCAGCTTGACCAGCCCCATCTCCCAGGAAAACTTCCTGCCTGGTCACAGGGATGGAGTCAAAGGTGCTGAAGCAAAGCACAGGGGAAACCTGAGCACTTGTTAGCAAGGCTGCCAGCAGGCAGGGTAGGAGGCTTCCCCAGGAAGCTCTCTGATTGAAGAGCCACAGGTCACCCACCACCGCTCTCTAAGGCACCAGACCTCAAACCCCAGCAGGGCTGTTACCTTAGCAGCCCACACTGAGATAGGATTTTTCCTCACAAAAGTACCAATTGCCATTAAGTTTTTAGCCACTAAATTGTGTTTCATTCCTTAAAAAGGAATGGTTTTGCTGGTGATTTTGTGTTCACTATGAGGGTGTTCAAAGAGTGTCCCTGTCAAGGGCAGCTTGCAAGGTAGCAGTAGGATGAATGATGGCAATCAGTCATCAAAATGCTTTCCTCAAAGTCAGAGGCCAACCAAGCACTGGTTCCATGCACTGTGATTGCTGCACAGCTGCTCAGTGAGAAACCCAGCCATGTCAGCACTTCAATATCATCAGTGAATCCAGTACAAAACAATCCCAGCAGAGGCCTGGAGAACCCAACATTCAGTGCACACATACTTTGCATTCTTTTTACCCAGTTACAACACAGGAACTGCGAAATCATCTTTTAATAGAATAATCCAGCTCATTTCATGTGTAATAAATACATTAGGCATTGGGGTTCTGTTTTAAAAGACAGGATCGAGCACGTTTTAACAGAATTCATTTAAATCCTGTGCTTTTAGCAACTCATCATTTCACAGTTCTGTACATGCTCCATGGTGCTGCCTGACCTTAGAAGAGTTTGCCTTGGTGAATTCCTACCAGCTTCAACCACACGTCTCAGAAGGCAGCTTGCGATGATGTGCACCAACCCGGTACAGGAGGATGTCACCGCACACAAGTCTATCACAGGCACTGGCCCTGCCCAGTCCATGGCACACAAACCTACCCAGTTCCACCTCAGAGCTCCAGGTCCTGCAGGTCTCCCCAGCTAGGTCCAATTTTCACTTTAACACTCAGCTTTACTGAGAGCTTGATGGCGTTTTCCATCTCGTGCTTGACAATCTGTGCGACCTACAAGAAAAGGCGGGATCAGATGCACACATCATACAGTGCTCTGTTTGCCTCTCAATAGCTGGGCCGGCTGGACCCCTGGGATCACCACATGCATTTACTCACACTCACTTGCCACCAACCAAACATTTTGACCCTGATGGGGGTTTAAGAGTGGAGAAACTGCATAAAGCCAGTGATATTTAATGCAGCACAGAGTTGTGGCTAATTCTGCACTAAGACTACTCAAAAATGTACTGAAAGCAAAGCACAAAGCACATACACCAGAGGCAGGAACGGTGTTCCTTCTCAAGGTGTCGGCACAGAAGGCACTCTGAAACACAGACTATGAACCTCTGGGAAAGCAGATCACATTCACTGCGGGTGGTAAAATACCACCCAGCTTCCCCCTCACTAATTTGTTGAGGCAGCTCCAAGGTTTGCTTGCTGCCCTGCAAGAGTATTGCTCAGAAAACCCTCACTCCAGTACACACAGCACCAGAAGATATTTTTGCCTGTGACTTTTTGGCTTGTAAAAGACCTGATTTCTTTCTTTCCTGGCTGTAAATCCATGTCCCCCGGACCCATGTGGAATCCAGCCTGTCCTGGCTTGCTTATTGGAATGAATCTTTCAATCCACACCCATCCCATGGACCCTTTCCACAGCAGAGTGAAGAAGGCTTTGAAATGACTGTGATTCCTCAGCTCAGCCACTGTGTCAGCACAGGAACAACTCCCCCTTTCTGACCCTTCCACACAGCTTCATAATCCCCACACAGGTACTCACAGTCAAATTCCTCCACAGCTTTCACTGAGGAATGGAGGAGGGGATTTGAAGAGATCAGAGCACAAGTGTTTACAACAGCATTAAGAACTAGGGGCAGATTTGTCCTCCCAAACCCTACGCCCTTTCGTACCGTATTTCAAACCCATCTTGATAACCTAGAAAAATGCCTTGAAATAAAGAGGATGTAACTCAGCACAGAGAAGTGCAGAGCAGAACGAAGCAGGGTAGAAAATTGGGCTAGCAATAATCTACTGTTCAAAAGTAGGATGAAAAATAACTGCCTGGGCAGGAAAAAAAACAGGGTTATCAGAGATTAAAAACTGGAGAGGGCTTAAGCAAGGCACCGCTGTGAGAAAGAAAGCAAATGCAGTGCTGCAACATAGGAAATGTTGCTTGTGTGCCACACAGATCCATTCCCCACTCTGTTCAAACCACTCCAGCCATGCTCAAGTTCGGGGCCCAGTATTACAAAGGAAACATGAACCGTACAGAGGGACACTCCCTGAGAACAGTCACAGGTCCTGCGCTACTACCAGCAGGAACAGTGGGTGAGGGCTGCTGCACCGACAACCTGCACAAGGCTCCTGGGGAAGCCGATGGGATGAGACAGGACATGCACCAACACCTTGAGCTGGGGGGCTTGGGACTCTGAATTCCCTGTACATGAAGCAAACAGCATCACTTCAGGGCTCCCAGCTAAAATGTGCTTGAAGGAATACTGGGCATCTTAAAAACATCCCTGCAATGCCACCGGGAATAAGCAAGCAGTTTAAAAAGCATCTAGCCTTTGAATCCTAATCTAGTCCCTACCTTTATGTTCCTACCTGATTCCTCATTGCCAGGGTCAGCTATAAGACTTGTTTCAAACATCGTAACACGGTAGATAGCTGAAAAAGCACTGCCATACCTGGATGACATCGTCCTCTGCAACTTCATAGAGGAGCTCATCATGGAGTTGGAGGATAAAGAAAGCTCCGCTGGTGGGATGTAACATCCCTCTGTTTCTCTTCCTCACTAGCCTTCCTACAAAGGTGAAGAGCACAGTTCATTAGATACCATTATGCAAAGGCATGTTTCTTGTATCAAAGAAACCTTCCACATTCCTAATGCTGAGAAAAAGAACTTGAACATGCAAAAGCCCATGCCTACAGACAGAGCCACAAAGCACTACTGTTCTATCAATATTTGTACAGCTACTGAGGGAAAAATGTTAATGAGAAGCATTTCAGATACAAACATTTCAGCCTTCCATTATAAAGCTATGAATCAGAACAGAAACAGGAGACGGTTGTGTCTCCTGAAACCATCTGTTGAACAAGCAAGTTTTAAACAAAATCCTGTCAAGTTTAATCAGGAGTTAGCTCCCGACATCCTCTCTGGCAATGAATGAATTCTGCTTTTCCTCCAAACCCATTTTAATGGCCAGTCTAAAAAGGCAGCAAGCCTCCTCCCGAACGCTGTTATCTGGAACTGCAGCTACTCCTCCTGATGAAAACAAGGGAAGCAAAAAGAGCAGTTTTTGGATAAACAAGCAGCTGAAGAACGCGTTTTGTCGTTTGCCTGACAAAAATAAAGCAGAACAAACTGTTCCCTGCTGAAAGCTTTCTGAGAGAAATAAACAAACACAACCTCACGCACGGAGCCTCAACAGTTATTTATTGCTCAGGTTAGCTACCAGGAGGACTCCAGTTCACAACTACAGGGAGGGTTTCACAGCATCATCAGTTCCTCGCATAAGCCTCACACTGCAGCATCAATGTTGAGGAAGCCACATGATGCAGGGTCCTTCTCTGATGGCACACGCATTTAGAATGTGCTGAAAGAGAATTTAGGGAATTTCTGCCAGTTCTTGAAACCAGCTACTGTCAAAGGAGCAAAAACTGTCACAAATGCATCTCCTTGCCTTCCTACAACTACCAGACCAAAGGCCAGTAGCTGCTGCTCCTGGAAGGGATGGGAAGTTCTGCTAAGCACATGCCTTCTACCCATAGCAGACCTCTGAATCTTGTCTCTCTAAAATAAAAACTCCCTGATTAATTCATTAGGGCTGAATATTCATATCAAGACAGCTTCATGTTTCAGCTGAAGCACAAGAACTACCACAGAAATACAGCACTGCACCCCTTCAGTTGGCTTTCTAAAAATACAAGACTGATGAACAAAACACTGTCTGTTTTATGCTAAAAAAGAGAATCTTTGTAGCATTCCTCTGGGAATAAGTACCCCAGCACAGCTTTGCTATCTGCAGCCAGAAGAAAGGTATGCTGGTAAGTACTTAGAGAATACCCCTCTGGAGCCTCTGGACATCAAATTCCAGACTTGATTTTAACAAAAAACTGTATTTTTGGAACTCAAAGTTGTTCCATTCTATCTTTACACTGCCTCTGAAGGCAGAATACCTGCTCCGTTTCACCTTCCTGCTTTTGAACAATTCTGGGGTGGCATCATGGCCCATCTCACATATAAACTCCCACTGCCAACCTTTGGAAGATCTGCTTTGAGGCAACTGGGGGTTCTGATGTGATCACAGCATTGGCTTTAGTCTGTGTGTTGAGCAGACATTCTCCCTACATGTTTCCCACATAGTGTCATAGTTTGCAGTTTGTTTGTTGGCTTCATTTAGATCAGGCCTTTTCATTTACATGGAAGATATTCTCATGTAACAAGAAAGTGTCCTTTTGCTTTGATAAACTGGATAGGCTTCTGTTCCTTGTACATAGAAATGCATGGCTAATATTGCAGCAAATATACTTTTCCTCTTATTAGCACAATAATTTCTAATGGCACTATGTCAATAGTCTTTTCAAGCTAAAAGCCACCACTTTACATGAAATGAAATGAACCATCCTTGGTTTTCTAAAAGCACAACAATGTTAGCAATGAGGTCTGATTCTCATGAGACCCCACCTGGAGTACTGTGTACAGTTCTGGTGTCCTCAACATAAGAAGGACATGGAGCTGATAGAGCAAGTCCAGAGAAGGCCACCAGGATGATCAGAGGCAGGAGCACCTCTCATACGAAGACAGGCTGAGAAAATCAGCCTGTTCAGCCTGGAGAAGAGAAGCTGCATGGAGACCTCAAAGCAGCTTCCAATATCTGAAGGGGGCCTACAAGGATGCTGGAGAGGGACTCTTCATCAGAGACTGTAGCCGTAGGACAAGGAGTGATGGGTTTAAACTAAAACAGGGGAAGTTCACAGTAGATATAGGGAAGAAATTCTTCACTGTGAGGGTGCTGAGGCGCTGGCACAGGCTGCTCAAGGAATCTGTGGCTGCCCCATCCCTGGCAGTGTTCAAGGTCAGGTTGGACAGGGCTTTGAGCAATCTGGTCTAGTATGAGGCAGCCTTGCCCGTGGTAGGGGGTTGGAACTGGATGATCTTAGGGTCCTTTCCAACCCAAATAATTCTGTGATTCTGTGTCGTCCACTTCTAGCTCGAAAGCCCTACCTTTTTGGTTTTGCAGGCAGTTTGATGACGGTTTTGCCCTAGTGTGCAAGAAAGAAGCAAGCTTACCAGTCTGATCTCTCTGGAGGGAGCTCTCCAGATGTCCATGGGACTTGATCACAGAGGAGAAAGCTTCCAGGCGCCTCTGAATGTTCACAGTGGCTGTTTTGACAATGTCAGCAGCAGATCCCTGAACAGTTGTATTCACAGCCTGTCGCTCTGCCTAAACAGAGAGAGTTGTTCTCAAAAGTCACCCTCAAAAATCAATCAAATCCTGCATGTCACTTGGACATCATTAAAAATAATGAATACACGGCCAAATACAGGCATAGGAAACCCTCAGATACAGTTCATTTCTTTTGCCTGAAAGAAAGAGGTGTTATAGACTAGCTTCAGACAGAAGATTTCTCCAGGTGACTGAGAGAAGCAGGATTTCCATTAATTTAAAATGAATTAATATTAAGGGTAATAACCTGCATGAGTCACAAGCTACATGACAGAGAAGTATATACACATGGCAACAGGTTCATCAGGAGCAGAAAAACCTCACAGTTCATCCAAGTACCATTCTGCCTATCTTCAAAACCATCAGGAACCAAAGGCAAGAAGCTGGACTTCATGGACATCATAATAACCTGGTCTGTTGCACTGAATCCTGACTGCCAGTGCATTACAGCTGTGCAAAACCACACCAGACCACACTGTGACACAGTGGCATTTCCTTCCACACAAACAAACTGTCAGATAAGAAAACTACATTCAGAGGTTCCTCTCTCTTTGATTAGAGCTGAAATGCATGCAAAAAGTTATGAGGAAGCTGAAATGAAAGTGAAGATAATTCATTAACTGGTCTTCAATAGGATTTTACAGAATAAATCAAAGTTGAACAGACGGTGCATCTACAAAGCTTCATGCTGAAGTATCCTTCAGATTAAATAGTCACATTATCTCAAAAGTCTTTTGAAAGTCTCCTTGTTTCCCTTTCAACCACTTGGAGTACAACAAACTCCCCAATTCCTCCTTCTTCCACTCAAGTCTTTAATTCCACACAACCTAACCCAGCTTCCTACTGAGAAGTATAATGCTTCCTCCCCACAGAAATGTGCCAGCATTACCCCAGTGAATCAATTCACACTTACTGAAGTAGAGTCAGACAAGTGTGTCCAAAATGACCTTGGAAAAAACTAATGCCAACACATAGGCGTATATTAAGTAATTATTTATCTAACAAGTTTGGTTTTTCTTCGAGGGGAAATAAGGTACAAATACCAAAAAATATAGCACTTAAATGCCCTGTCTTGTTCAAGTGCTGACAGCATACAATATGCAAAGCCTGATGAGTGGGAGCAACTCAGTGCTCCCACTGAAGAGCACTGAAGAGTTAAAGCACATCACTGAGTGGAGGCTTCTTAAAATCATGTCCACTTATTTCACTAAATTACTCACTCCAGTTCCAGCGTGGGAGTTTGGAAGTGAGGTTAGCACATGATGACAGCTGTACACCCAGTCATAGAAGACTTGCGTCAAGCAGACCATGACAAAAGCTCTGTTATTCAAAGCACAACTGAGGAAACAATGAACTAAGTGAAAAGTGGAAGGTCATGACCAAGATGGCTCACAGACCCTGTAAACCCACAGTTAGATGTGCAAAGAAATCCAATACTTTAAAAAGGTAATAAACAAGTAGAACCTGTACTGCACTCAACATACATGAGCTTTACTGTAGGGGTTTGGATCTTTGATAGCTGGCAGGTATCTCCGTCTTCCCAGGATGGTCTGCACAAATCCATCTCTTCTGCAGCTCCTCACTGTCTCCCTCAAGAATTTCTGAATCCCTGCGAAAGGAAAGAGAAAGTTTTCCCTAACACAGCTGATGTTCCTTGTGGACTTCTCACTGGGGTCACTGAAAGCGGTCTGGGACACCCAAACAGCACAAAGGCAATTCTTTACATTTCCATGTCAGTGGACAAGGGCACACGATCACTCATTAAGCCTATCTGCAGCTCTGCTGGGAAACCTAAGTAAGACTTTTGAGGTAGAAGAGAGTGTGTAGTGTCAGGATATTCGGCTGTGCACAAGGACACAGGAAGTCCATTCTGCACAGTGCCCAGGCACAGAGTATTACGTGCATTACTGATAATTGATAGGTCAGGACCTGGATCAGCACTAGAAAGACAAGTAGTAGGAAGGGGGTAAGTTGAAAGCAGAAGTCAAAGGCCTTGATGCTTCAGGCTGCCTGACTTCAGGCTGTGTCACTTCAGATTCTAGGATGAAAGAAACTCATCCACCTGCACTTTGCAAGGGAAGGAGTGAATCCACCAAGAGCATTAAAAAGAAACTTAGGTGAAAGAAAGACGAGACAGGGAAGAGTCCTTTTCACTGCAAGCTCAGGTAACAACTGCACTGCAGTGCAAAAAGTTAACTTTAGACAATTTCTGTCCAAGGTTTACAGAACATAAAACGTAACAGGAGCTATTCAAGGTCAAGACTATGTCATGGTCAGCATGAGCATTAGTCAATTCATTAGGTATGCAATTTAGCATGTCAGCCTGGCAATACACAGAAGTGAAAATTCATAAGAAGTGAAGTTAAAATATAAGGTAGGCTGCAGTTTGTGTGTATGTACATGTACAGAGAGGAAAGAAGCAGGAAGTCATTTCTAATGGTCATGAAGGCCAGATTACCCAGAAATTACTGGGGACTAAGCAGACTCTTAATAGGACACCATTTCTCAGCATCTACCTCCTAAAGAAACAAAGCAGAAGACAAGAAGAGTAGAGAGAAATGGTCATCTTTAAAATCAAGTGTGGTCTAAAGCTGTGGTGCATATCCTTTGAAGCTGTGTGTTTTAATAAGGAAAAGGGTTTCTTATTCAGAGAGTTGAGAGCTTTAAAAGGAATCCCCAGAGCTTATTAATGAATTAAAAAAATCCCCAACAAAATAATGAATGTAAGGAAGGAGGAAGGGACAAGGTCCTAAAGATGAATAAGACTGGAGTGTAGAGTAAAACACTATGGAGTAACAAACTCTGTGTTCATGCATTAGACTTTTTCAAAAGAGATAGGAATAGTAGAGGGCTGAGACAAATTTAGGATTTGAAGAGACATGGAGAGAAGGGATTAAAACCAATCAGGACCATCACCACACAGCTCCCAAACAGCCATATCCAAACCTGTGTATCTCGACTTGAAGGATTCAATGTAACTGGCAGCTTCATTTTCATCAATCCCCATCTGCTCGCCTAAAGATTTTGCTCCTATTCCATAGATGATTCCGTAGCAAATCTGCCAGAGGACGGTGTGAAGAACCACAGCCATGTGGTGAGTCATGCAGAGAAAGCAAAGCCAAATCAAAATGTGATTCAATGGAGGACAAGTGACTGGGAACAAGGGCAAGCATTCAAGAAGAGACACTACCTCTGAGTGAAAGCCATTCACACTGGTTTTCTCCACCTTCACTCCCCAAAACCCAGACAGTTCCAGTTGAAACGTACCAAGAGTGGGGGGACGTACAAAGCAACTACTGACCAACCAGGGCTGAACTCAAAAAGAAAGCCGTTCTATAGTTACTTCCTGATGTTCTGAACACTGAACCTTCCTGGTAAGAAAGCCACTGTTGATTTTTGTTCCTAAAATTTACCTGTTTTGCTTGTTGCCTGGTCCTGTCTCCGACAGCTTCAGGATCAATCATTTTCCATTCTGCAGCAATACTCTTAAAGACATCAGTACCACTGTTCAAGGCTTGAATGAGTCGAGAGTCACAAGACAAATGAGCAAGGATCCTCAGCTCAAGCTGAGAGTAATCAGCAGCCAAGATTAAGCCACCTGAAGGCAAGAAGTTAGCAGAAATCATTACTACATAAATTACTCCAATACCATTCCAACCAACATACCAGCAAGCAAGACTGAAGTTATCCTTGCACCTTCTGCTCTGAAAGTTTTCCACAGCCATTTCTATCAAAGTTTTGCTTGTTTTCCCAATGCCCAGGTATGCCTGCTTTCAATCTAGCCCCTCCATCTAGAATCCATCAAAACCACACAGACAAGTATCCATCCAGGTGCCTGTGTAAAAGTGTAGCACCTCATAGGAATGACAGGCATAGGGATCAGACCAGCAGACTTGTACTGAGCAAAGGCAAGCAACGTGAGAACTGACATTTGGACAGGAAGGACACAGTTTGTGTATTAAGGGCTATCCAAGCTCTCTCTTTAAAACCAGGTATTCTTAAAGAGGAAATGAAGGTGTGAACATTTGAGTACTTTCCCCAACTGAAACTCTATCCTTTACAGCCTTGTGAAAAATTTTGAGGGCATGCTAACTACTGCACTAGTTTTCCAAGCAGGCTCCTCAGTTAGATATATGCTGTCATCAATTCTTAACTGTTCATTAGGTCTAGGATATTTCATTACCTATATTCTTAACAGTTACAGAGCAGGAGCTGGGCAGTACCTGGGAAGGGAACAAAAGCATGCCTCATGCTAACAGAAAACGGTATTCCTCTTTCTTTGGATCTGTCTTCAGCTTGAACCTTCAGGCCATTAGGCACAATACTGGAACGCTTTCTGTACCTGTGGAGACAAAGAATGACTTCTTCACCAATTTCTAAAACATTTCCAGATGCATAATCATTTCTGCTACAAAGAATCACTGAAAACAAGTGAGACAATAGCCTCTATTCCACTCCTGTGGGCAATCCCTACCTACGTATGACCATGGGGGAAATGGATGGAGACCACATGTACACCTGAAGAGATTTACTGACTCTGAACAGATTTAGGGATAAATCTTTCTTGCACTATTAGGGCTTGGTCCAGAAATTCGATAATTCCACTTCAAAACAGATAAGATGAAAGGCCCCAGACCTGTGATGAGTGCCTAATCCTGAGTGCCAAGTCTTCTCTCAACATCACTCTCACATGCAGAATGTCTACACCAGCCCATACCTAGCAGAGACAGAAAAATTCCCCCCCCAACATCAGCCTCATGGCTGTTCACACGCATGTACAAACACACACCAGTAAGCCTGTAAAAACAGAGCAGAAGTTGCTGAACTCTGCATATTTCCTCTCTATGGACTGAGCAAAAAATTGCTCCAAAGCAACTTGATTTTCTTTAGCAGGAGGGTAAAAAAAAGGTATCTCTGAGAACAAGGCTAGTTTCAGCAAAGCACAGAAAAGGGCATCGTGTCTTCCCTTGTGCACTCCCTTTTCTTCTTGTACCTCACCATTCCAGGGATGGTGGGGATCAAGTTGATGAAAGATAGAACAAAGATCAGAGAAATAAATTATCAAAAGAAATAAAGGTGAGGGAATGCTCCATCCCTGGCAGTGTTCAAGACCAGGTTGGACAGAGCCTTGGGTGACATGGGCTAGTGTGAGGTGTCCCTGTCCATGGCAGGGGGGTTGGAACTTGATGATCTTAAGGTCCTTTCCAACCCTAACTATTCTGTGATTCTATGATTCTAAGTATCTTAAAAGTTGTTGTACACACCACTAGTGTCTGAGTAAAAAGTTTCATTAATGACTTGGGTTGTGAAATATTTCTGAGGGAACAAAGAATAGGTTAAAATGATAAAGTAAGTGTCTAAACAGTTGGAAATACAAGCACATTTTACTTTCAAAGTATTCCAAAATATGTAATATAGACATTACATATAAATAAAGCAATTAACATAATATGAAGTGCCAAGCTGCGAAAGCTACAAATCTTTATCTTGCTACTATCATTCCATCATTTATAGTAAAACAATGCTGATACAATGCCCTAACAGTGTCAGTAGGAGTATAAAGACTGCAAACATTTTCCAAGACATTGATATACATAAGGTGAAAAAAAAAGCAATAAAAATTTACCAGTGTTCTGGTGTCAGTGTGGCTGAGCCAGACAACCCTTCATCTTTTAAGAAGAACAGTGTAGGAACCTTTAATTCTTCTCACTCCTTAGAAATGATGGCGGCCTGCCAAAGAGGAACAGATTTTGTGCTAAGCCTCTGCTTAGACTATATTCTTCCTACCAGATCTTCCTGCTAGAGGCGTCAGGAGGATTTGAAAGTGAGGTCTGTGGGCCACAGATAGAAATTCAATATTTTGGGAGAGAAAAAGATAAGCCCCTGAAGCTCTGTGTTTACTGCTGTCTTCACTGTGGAGAGTGATACTTGATGGGATCCTCACTCTTGAGCATGACACAATACATTTCAGAACTGAAACTATTGGACTGTAGCTAGATTTTGCTTCAGGGTGGAAATAGGTAGTGTTCTAGAATCAAGAAAATACAAAAAAATGATGGGGATGTTGAGCCCTCACAAAGCAAATAAACTAAACACAATAGAGCTGGAGGCATGCTGCTGTACCCCCACTTTATGTACACACACATATTATTTATTTAATTTTCTTTAATATAAAATACAGAGTATTTCTTGGCATACAGAGCCTTGTCACTAGTTTGTGAATTGCATTAAGTCATCTCACCTGGGGCTTAGTATTCACCCCATGTAGGCATGCAAACCGAATATTAAAAAAAAAAAAAAGTAAAAAACCTTAAAGCCTGGAGCCTGTTTATATAATTTAGCATCCCATTCTGAACTGTAAAAATTCATAATCAGGTTCTACTTTACAGTCAAGTTAATCATATCACATCCTATCTCTGATAGGTGCAGAAATAAAAACTGCTTAACAGGTTTCAGGTAATAACACTCAGTGTGCCATGACTTCATGATTTCTTTTATAGGAAAGAAACACACATGCGCACAGAAATGCACAGCTCCCAGAAGAAATGCTGCAACTGTATATGTTGCTTTTATGTATGCAGTGACTAGTCATTAAAAGGATTAAATATATCTATAAATGGGGCTCAATAGCCATGCCAATTGATTGGCATTTGTATATATTGAAAGATTCTCAGAAGTATGGGGTTAAAAAAGGCTCAGAAAAGGAAGAAAATAAATATTATTCAGAAAGTTAAGTCTCTAAGGAAAAAAACCAAACAAGCACAGTAGTGTGTTAATATTATATACAGGACTGCAGAAAATGCGGATAACTTTAACATATATGGAAGAAAATGTTACAGAAAAAGCAGTTCTTTCCTCCTAAACAAAGAAGACAAAGAAGACAAAGTTCACCATGGCTTAAAAAAGTAGGATACGGAGCCCTGCTTCAGAACTCCACAAATATTTGCAAAAATATTCTGAGGTATTTGCCTAGCTGTCGTTATGACTAAAAGGGAAAAAAGAAACATTCTACAAATATTTGAAGGAAATAAACACCAATAAGGAAGGAGTATAGCACACATAATGGCAATGGTTCTGTAGCTTAAATATATGTAATGAGATGCTGTTAAGATCTGGAAAATGTATATCGACAATTTAGAAAAACTTCCAAACAGTGTCATCAAATGTCTTTGGAATAACAGCCTGGAAAATACTCTGGTCAGTTTAAGGCTCTCTTTCATGCTAGGGTTGCTCTAGGTTGCTCTAGGTCGCATTTCAGCCTCCTGACAGTCTGCCATCAGGAAAAAAGAAAAAAAAACAAAAGGAAACAAAACCAACCAAACAAACAAAAAGACTTCGTGTCACCACTTGTTTGTGTAGAAGCTGAAAAGTTTAAAACTTAGTGAAGCTGTGGAGTTAACCTGATGTTCAGTCTCTTATATTTTACCTTTTATAACTTCTGTAATTGCATCAAGCTTAAATGTGCAGCTGAATCCAAAGTTTCAAAGCAGTATTCTTTGCAGATGAAACATTAGCCTCTTTCTTTCAATGCCAGATTTCCATTCTGTTTTAACATTTAATTATGCTAGAAGTTGTTATTTCAAGAAGCTGTGGGTTTGAAACTGCTTTATTTATTTAAAAATGTTATTTGTCATAATTTTCAAGAAGGTTCTGTGCACTACTCTTCTGACTAATTTTTCAATAGAGATGTGGCATAGTAAAGTTTTCTCCCTGATAAATATTTTTATTAGCTAACACACTAAAAAGCTGTTGAAATGGCAAAAATCAAACCAATTTCAGTGAATTATAACAAAGCTACACTATGGTAACAGAAAACATTTGCTGGTGATTCATCATTTTTAAGAGAACTTTATTGTCTAAAACACTATGGGCCAAATCCAGAGACCACTGGTTTCGTAAAAGCCTGACATATATTTCTTTCAAAAAGCCTAGGAATGTAGCTGACACACAGCTTAAGGTACTAGAAACGATTTTAAAAGTTTTTCATTAATCCATTTATTAAACTTTCTTTTAATGGAGTTGAAGAGATGTCTTTGGGCTTGGACAAAGCTGGACCTGAAATTAGTGGCACCAAGGGAAAATTTCAGCTTGTCACAGCTGTAAAATTAGAGTGGAGGAGGAGGCTACCAGCCCTAATTCTGAACTGGGTGGGGTGGAAGGCTGTCCTGACATCCTGAACTATCCTGAACTATTTCCAAGCTGGTGGGGGTGGCAGGGGTTTAAATTGTCATCTTGGAGGCAATTCAGTTTGACCATCTACACTGCTACCCAGAAAGTTTTTAAACTGGGATATCTGGAATTAGATGTGGATGTGTGTGAGCCCCTCTTTTGAATATCGGGAAAGAAGAAAACCAGCCCTGTATGTAGCTCCCTAATGGGACTGTGTGAAGTCCAAGACCCTGTGTTCAGCTTCTCTCATGTTTGGCAAAGTCTTAGTCTGCATTTCAGTTACAGGGAAGTCACATTCTTATTCTGATTCTTGGAAGTTCAAACTTGCCCATGTATTAAGAAGTGAAGGACTACTAAGTTCTTGAACATCAAATCGTCAGGTCAGCATCCAGAAGTTGACAGTAAAAAAACCATGCATTTGAGAATGTGAATCAATATTTCATGTATATATAGGGTAGTCATGCAGCTCTAGACATTCTGAGTTTTTGGGGCTGGTGAACTTAATGGGTGTTTCTTTGTCAGGGAAGCATTGCTAGTCAGAAAGAATTTCCAAAAGAAGAGCAACTTCATATACTTTCTGTGTCCCATTCCTAAACCCCTAC
>JANHGB010054673.1:0-32191 GCA_026283785.1 Coracopsis vasa
AGAGGGGAGCAGTGACAGGGATGCCCGGGATGGGGGATTTTCCGCCCGCCGCGCAGTGGAGGCCAAGGGGATGGCTGCTGTAGCAGTTCGGCGGGGAGAGACAGTAACTCGGTGGCGAGACGCGTGTTCGGAGCCGGCGCTGCCCGCACCTCGCGGGGAACGGGAGTTCAGCCGGCTCCGGCCGCCCTCGCTGCGCCGCGGAGCGGGGACCGACGCGGTCAGTGCCCTCCCTTTGGGCGGGAGAGTCCGCGCGGCCCCTATGAGGGGAGCGGAGCCCCTGGCACCCTCCGGGGAGCCGGTTTGGTGATCCCTGTCGCTCCCTGCGAGCCTGGGGCTCTCTCTCAAAAACACCAGTTACCGGGTATTACCGGGGAGCTGAAGGGAAGCAGAGTATAAACCGCACCTCCTTTACACAGCAAGATTCATCTAGGCGTTGGGTGATAAGTTTGTGTTTCAGCCTCTCCGTCCCAGTTTCACCATAAGCCTGTGTTGCATCACCAGCTTTTTTCTTCATTATTATGTTATACAACTTACAGTCTTATTCTTACTGAAGATAGCACTAAACTGCACATTCAAAGCCTGATGTGACCCATTTCTGTGCTATTCGAGTTATAATTTTCCCTTTTCTCCACAGTGTACACCGAGACGCTTATTCCAGATAATGTGTTCAGATTCATAAGGCTTTAATTTCTTTCCCTGTCTCTCCTTCTGTTCACATTATTCTCTCTGGAATCTAAGTGTCATTCAATTCCTGTACAATGTTTTGGTTTTAATTTTTCTACTGCCATAATCTGTTTTCCCAATCCTCCTAAATTCAGTCAGTCCAATATTCCAGCCTGCAGCTAGCACTATCTCTTCTCCATTTAGGGATACATACGTTATTTACTCGACAGAAGTGTATTGAGTCAGCTGTTGTAACCCTTGCTGCTAGTGGCAAAATCTGTATCATTCCTTCAAAGTTTGTAGTTCTATTTATGTGCTAGAAGATGTACTAGAGATTTCCTCTGACAGTAAAGCAAAGCTAGAACTTTCTTGTAGTTGATTGGGGTTTGCAGTATACCATCTGCTTTAAAAGAAACATGATTACCACCCCTTGCTACAGGCCAGTCTGTATTATGAAGCTGTACTACTTCAACTATGTTAGTTTACTTAAATAATGACAATGGATACACTTTTTTTCATATAAGGATGGTTTTCCATTATGACAACACATTAAACAGCTGTATATAAACCAATACATCCATACACGGGCTCTTATACATAGATAAGGAAAATAAAAATTGCATCCTAATGGGGGAGGTGTTCTCCAGCACTTCTCTCTAGAGTGTGCCAGACATCACTCTTACATAAAGAGCAGCTGACACATCCAGCTATTACCATAAAGGAACAAAATAACTTAACCTCCTCAGGCTAGCTGACCAAATTTGGGGTTGTTTGGAACATTTGCAGAAGCCTTGTTGTCAGTTAGTTTAGCAAAAGATGCAGAAGCTATGGTGCTGTGAAGACATTATCCTACTCGTTTGTTAGGCTCCAGTGGCTTTCTGCACACTGAGGCATTCCTCTGCACTTCTGCAATTTAGGAAAACCTGCTGGGAACAGCTCTTTCCTGCTGAGAGACAGCACTATAGATGTTGCATGGCAGAATAATGCAAGTGGAGACCAGCCAGGTTGGCTCTTGTTGATCAACAAATGCTGGAAACCCAGGAGCAAGCCAAAAGAAGAGGTAGAATCAAGTCCTTGTTTTTTACTTGCAAGCTTTAATGTAGATGTTAGAATGGATAAGTAGGGATTAAAACAAATCTATACTCAGGAGCTGAGAGACACCAGGAAGAAAAAAACAAGTATAATACAAACTATCAGCTGAGGGGTTAATAATCCTATGTAGTCTGCAAACAGCAAGTGTAGTTCTTTCACTGTAATGGCCTAAAACTTTGTAAGGTTCTAGGCCAGACTGATTTCTCTGAGAGACCTTGGCTGACACTTGACTTGTAGATGAACATGATGTTGCCTTTCTTACTAGAGGAAAACAAGAGAGGACCATTATTTGCTTTCTTATGATGATAATCTGTAAAATGCAGAGGAGAAGAAAAGATGCTGATAACTAAAATTACAACCTAAAGAGGTTATCTCACACACTCTTGGAGAAGAGCCTGTCAGCTGCCTGGTACTCAGGGCCATCCATCTAATTTCTGATCCACAGTCCTCTATGGAAAGTTATCTAATTCCTGAATTGAAACAGATTTATCTGACCCTGTTAATGCACAGAATGATGGGGAGAGAAAGGCAAGCCGAGGTAGTGCTTAGAAACCCAGAAGAAAATTTAAATTCTGAGTACAGAAATGAGGTGTGTTTTTTTTACCTGTTTCTAAATAATAAAGCTCTATTTCTGGCAGTAGACATGCACTGTCGAATGAATACTCTGTCTTTTGAAATCGTTAGTTATATTAAGCTAAGTCTCACATTATCTCTCTCTAACATTTTGTAAACCTTTTCTAAAATAGATCAAAACTCTGGACTTAGTGAAGAGATCAGGATCAAGCTAGACTTAACACTTGTATCTCTACAAGTCAACAGAACCCAAATCATAACTCAAAAGCTTGAGGCTGATGTAGCTGCCCATCTTACTGAGTTTTTGCTCAGGTTTCAGGCATTCTACAACTACCTGAAAGGGCAATGGAGCCAGGTGGCTGGTCTCTTTTCCCAAGTAACAAGTGATAGGACAAAAGGTAACAGCATCAAGCTGCATCAAGGGAGGTTTAGACAGAGTATTAGAAAAGATTTCTTCCCGGAGAGGGTGGTCAGGCATTGGAACAGGCTGCCCAGGGCAGTGGTGGAGTCACCTTCCTTGAAGTATTCACAAATCGTGCAGACGAGGCCCTCAGTCCTGGGTTGTACTTGATGATAAAGGTCTTTTCCAACCTAGTTGATTCTGTGATTCTATGATTTAGTTTTGACATGAAGATTAACTCTATTTCATAGGCACACATTTTTCATGAGATATCTTCTAATCTCTCCTGACAAAGACTAACATCTACTATTCTGGTCTTGCTTCATCATAATATGTGTAGCTGTATGCATGCCTGTGTTGCATTCTGAAAAAATTTGGCCTGAAAAGAACAGGAGGGCTGAGTCTCCAGATTTGCTTTCCATCAGGAAGTTGTTTTGCTATTAAAACAGGCTATTACAGAGTGATGTTTTAAATTAAATTTTGTACTTCCATGGCACTTTTCAGAAAGTCACATGAAGTAGAACCTTAAATTAAAACCTAATTAGCCAGTGATAAGTGGCAGATGTCAATTATTTTCTTAAGAAGTATAGCCATCTCAAAAGATAATTATAGCCAGCTGTTAACTATTGCCTGGAAAGAAAACTAAACTTACTCCAAAAGAAATTCACGAGGTGCAATGAGTGCAAAATTCTGCACCTGAAAATACCCTGTACGTCAATTCAGGCTGAGCAGCAGCTCTGATGGGAAGGACCTGAAGGTTATGGGAAACACTAGCTTGAACAGCAGCCAGCTGTGCACTTGTACCACAAATAAGGCTAATGCTCGGAGAAATATAGCCAGCAGTTTAAAGGGTTATTACTCCCCTTTATTTGGCATGACTGCAGCTGCACCTACAATTCCGTGTCTAGCTTTCCCACTTCACATCCTCTCCATTCAGCAAAGATATTGGAAAACTGGAGAAGGTCCAAAACAGGGCTATCCAAAGATGGACAGGAGTCTACAATATGTAAACTGTGAGAAGTTAAACAAAATGGATTTATTTAGTCTGAAAAATAAACTAAGGAGTCCCAGCAGCTGACAATTACTTGAAAGTCACTTACAAAGATGACAGTACCAAGCTCTTTTTAGTGCTAAAAGATCAGATTAGTGGCAACAGCCACACATGATGGCATATGAGGTTCAGTTTGAACACTATGTTTGTACAGTGTTGGTAATGTACCATCAGAACAGATTACTAACAAAGTAGTAAAATATCTGTCCTTGAAGGTTTTCAAAACTTGCCTTGGCCAAGCTGCATCTGACCCAATTTGGTGATGGCAATGATAAAGCTTCAGAACAGGAGGCTAGATTAGATGACCCTCAGTGGTGATAATAGAGGATGTAAAGCAAATGCAAGGGAGCTGGAACAAGGAAGTAGGCACATTTTGTATAAATTTTTATGCAGTACATTTAAACAGTATAAAAAAAATAAATGTTTACAGAATTGTCGAGTCCATCTCTTTCAAGGAAGGCAGCTCTGTACTATTTAAAGCCCTGCAGTGCAAAATTAGTCTTGTTCAGTATATGCAGTAAAATTGTTTGCAAATGGTCTGATCTTACTGAAAACAATGGGAGTTTTGCCATAGGCACTAGAACAATGAGGAGACCCTTTGTTAGCTCTAATAAAACTGTCAGTCACTATGGAGAAGGTCTAGAAAGCAGATTATGAAGCATGCTAAAATGTGTGGTAGATTAATGGCAAGGGGGTTGGAACTAGATGATTTTAAGGTCCTTTCCAACCCTAACTATTGTATGATTCTATGAATTGAAAAATTGAACATTTCTATAAAGATTTTACTTCGTGTTGCTGAGATATTAACCCTTGAAATCTCACTGATTTCTGTATTTTAATACATCATTTCTATGGTAATTTAAGAGACTTTTCTCTCTGGCTAGATAGAATTTTCTTGCATCCATGGAATTGACTGTGTTTTCTGAATGACGTAAAGTGTTCAGGCCTTGATTCTGTAGCTCAATGTAATTTCATGCTCACTTTTAAGTTTGTGGTTTATAGATTCACATTTGCGTCCTAATCATTTCCTGAATAGAGTTACTTTTCCAGTTTTGGCCTTCACTTGTCCAGCTAACACAACGAACAAAAAAAAGCTTACAGTGCATATGTTTACAAAAATTTCATTTCCTATAGCAAAGCAGCTCAGTTTTATTCAAAACTGTTTGGGTTAAAATGCCAAAGTAGAATTACTTTGAATTTTAGAATTACAAGGAGTTTAGCATTATTGTGCTGGATATACACTAGGATCCTTGAAACAACCCTATACAGAAGTGTAAGGATAGTGAAATGTTGGTTTGCTAAAAAATCCTTCTACAATCATAATAAGAGACTATAAAGAAAGCACCAATGTCAAGTAACAGGTGAAGAGGAAAAAGCAGAATTCTAAAAGCAGCACCCAATACACACACCTATCCAAATTTTCCAGATAGGCAACCTTCTATATAGTCATATTTTTCTTTTCTATTATGCATCTCAGCTTTCTTACTTCACATTTTATCTGAAGCAAACAAGGAAGATTATTGTTATCCAACTCTGCAGTACCAACTACCAAACTACTGCAATATAATTCTCTTTCTGATTAGCAGCCTAATTTGTCAAGTAAAGAAGAAAATAATCAGATAGACTAATAAATAAAATCACTATCAATGAGGAAATTGCCTATTATCTACTTCACATTTCTACTGTATAGACTCATTCTGGATATCTGTGCATTTCTTTTCTAGTACCATGTGCTCAGCACAGGAGCCTCAAGAGTGACAGTAGTAGAAACCTTTAGAAAAAAGACATCAACATAGTCCTTAGCTGAAGAGTCTACATTTACATTTTTAGAAAAGAAGTTATCATTTAGACATTTGTTCCTAGATTTCCTATTGTTTCTGGGGTCATTAGCTTCTTGGTTTAGAGATTACGTCTCCATTATTGCTCAGTGCATTTCTGACAGCCAATTCTTTCATCACCTCCAGGCTCATTCTGTTTGGAATCTCTTAGTTTTCACTATTTTGATTTTTTTGGCCACCTACTTGCTCTTTTTCCCAACTACACCTTTTCACTCCTCCCCCTCCCAAAAAAAAAGCCAAAAGGCACGTTACAAACTATTAAAAAGAGCAGCAAGCAAAGGCAAAACAGGAGAGGAATGAGCACAGTTTATGGACATAGCCAGCAGTCTAGTATATAAAACCTATACCTGCGCTAAGCTATTTCCACACACATCAAAACGGAAACAGTACGGCAACAGTATATGAGTTTGATATGTTACTTGCACATGAGGGAGACGTAAAATCAGCTGATGTGGTTCATTCAGGAAAGACAGTCTATCCTGCTATACATTTCTTTACAGAACTTGGTCAGCATGGTCCGACTCCACAGATGAAAATCCTAGGGTTACAGTAATATGAACAAAATAGTTCAACAAAACCATTAGGATATCCTCTTCGCAGCAGCTAGTACAGTGACATACTGTTATATGCATAGCATATGCATAGCAATATTAGACTTTTCCTTTCCAACCTGTGTAAAACACAAGTTCAGTGACGGTCATTTTAAATTTATCTCCCAGCATGCCTACATTCCTTGTCAGCTAACATGCCATTTTCCAAAGCAAGAGGAGCTAATGAGAATTTCTTCAAAGATGACAGTTTCTTCATTGCAGCATCATCATAACAGGGTGTTTAAATTAGTGTCTTCACAGAAATTACTGTCTTCAACATCATGCTCACAAGCAGCTTTGTCCTTATTTCCTGCTACACTACTAGAATCCATTGTGGCTGCAAAACCCTACGCCAGGTACTGTATCCTCATTCCAGCTCTCCACAACAAGCGTGGCATGTATTTTCTCTGTTAGCATCATCTGAGAGTGGAATGATGATAAACACATGAACTACAAGCCCACACACATTTACCATGTATCAATCACCTCCCCATCATTTTTGGAGAAACATACTGAGGTGGGTTATCCCATCCCACAGACTTATGCATTCCACCACCACAGAACTTGCCTGCTTGGCTATGCCAGGTAAACTCCCACAACATTCGTGCCTCCTAGCATTAGTGCTAGAGACAATGTTGTGCAGGGAAATTAGCCTGGTGCCATCTGGCCTAGCAATCTTATATTCTGACCTAGGAAGAACTGTACCATTGCACGGCAAGATAAGCAACAGTAATATTGCAGATACTTTTTTATAAAGCTGATCTTGCTCAGTGTACATAAATCATATCCAAATGCAATAATGTGGTCTTTAAACAAAAAAACAAACAAACAAAAAGAAATGCTTTTTATTATAGGTCAAAAGTACAACGTTCTGTTGCATAACTGCGTATTTTATGGAGCTTTTCAAAATACCAGAGACTGATGGAAAACTGGGGTAAGATTTTTCAAACGTAACATATTTGTGATCACAAATTGCTTTTAATTTGGTCATGATTAAGGAACATCTCTGAAAATTTAAAATAATTATAAAAAAAGCTTGCATATTTCTGTTTTAAAGAGTCATGAAGAAAAAATGTTTCATAATTTAAATACGATGTTGTTCAATTTGCAACTCAGAAAGTGAAAGTAATGCAGTAGTTCATGGCACCTGAGGAAAAATTAGACATCAGGAAGTGGATGATGGGAGAGGAGCACTTTCTTTGCCTTCAAACACCACATTGATTTAATGGCTCTGTCACAGGCTCGAGTCAAATCAACTGTGAATGTTCTCAATGGTTTATTTTAGAAGATCTCTAGATTATGCTTTGTTTCTATGCATACACAGATAGTCTATTAGTCTGTAAAAACATGGATTACCCTCACCAGATATATTTATTTTTACACTTGTTACATGAGCCAAGTAAACTCACTGCAGATGGGATATTTGTATATTACTCTTATCCTGCACAAGGAGTAATTACATGCCAAATACTATAAGAAAAAATAATCCCTTGGAACATGTAGTACATATTGTTAAAGAATAATAAGAAGGAGTATGAATACCCTGGCCACGGCGAGGGGGTTGGAACTAGATGATCTTAAGGTTTCCAACCTAACTAGCCAGGATCCTATGAATACTGGACTTGTGGGCTATTTATGAGACACACCTGCAAAATCAGGCTTAACGAAACAACACATGTTTTTTTTTTTCCCTCCTACTCCTTTTCCAATTTAAATTCTTCTTTTCAGTTTCAGGCAGTCTCGTATTTCTCTAGTTTTCTTATCCTGAATCTTTTGCATTTAAAAGATGTCATAAATTGAAAAAGTGAGTTGTGTATGGTCACAGAAACGATATAATACCACAGTTGGCTTCATATACTTTTAGGTATAATTTTCTAAGTAATTATAGTGAAATAAAGGCTTACTTCTCTGAGGAGGGCATTTCTAGCTTAACTTTCTCCCTTTTCCTCTTAAGCGGAAGTTGGAGATGATGTCAAAGTCTGCAGATATCAGCAAAAAAGATAATTTTTATATTTGTGGGGTTTTTGTTCTGTTTTGTTTTTTTTCATGAGAGAAAAGTGGTATATTTATTTTAGCTTTTTATGGTAGATGGAAGGGCATAGAACACTTTTAACACAATGTTCTTTAGACAAAGCAAATAGTAAGTAAAGAGTTTGTTCTGCCTCCCTTCCTTTCTCATCTCCCATATAAGGCATCTCTGCAAGAAACATGACACAGTTTTATTTAGCTGTGGGGTGAGAACACAAAGGAATACATACAGGTACTCTCTATATGTAGTCTATAGATTTTATATAGGATGTAAAATAGCAAAGGCATTCCCCTCAGGCTCCTGAGGATTAGTAAGGAGACCATCTTGCTGCCAGGGGAAAAGAGACTTTCAAATTCCATCTGACTTCAACAGAGAAATAGGGATAACGGGTGCTTCTTCCCAAACCAATTTTCTACAGTTTGGATTGCTAAATCTGTTGGGAAATTTGTTACCATACTGTTTTATAGTTACTAGCTCTTGAGGTGATAATGGGTTGACAGAGAAGTGCAAGAACATCTAAGAGGTTTGGCGTTCAAGATGAGGATAAAAGTTCAAAATTCTGTTATCTTTACTTCAGTAGGAGCGGTTGCCTATCTCCATTTCAATTAGCACAAATGACAATGTTATACATAAATCTACAAATAATTAAAAGTATCATCTGTTTAAATTCAGGCCAAATTTTCCATCTTGCTTCATCCCACTGGCTACATTCATGCATACTACCTTGCAGTCCTCAATTAACAGAAAGCTAGAATCATTCAGTGTAATATCTTCAGTTTAAATACAGCAGGTTATTTACCTTTAAGTTGGTAGAAAATTTGGGGCTCTCTATTTCCAAATCCATTTTTAAAAGGCATTCATGTGAAATAAATTTAATAGCTGTTCAATACTCAATTCTAAACAACCTGAAAAATGGGCTGATTGTTTTCAGTCAAAGTGGAATTTCACACAATGGGATTGCATTTTACAACATTAATAAGATGGTTGTAAATTAAGATAATAATAGCACAGTCACAGACACAGCTTTCCAAGTCTGTTTTTTCTGTATTAGGCAGGATTTTAGCCATTCAAAATCTTTAGAAATAGCAATGCTTTTGGAATGTGAATATTCATGACTATTGTGCTAATATAGAATTATACTGATTAATTACACAGCACTTCATTGCTTTCAGTAAGTTATTCATGCTAGTTACTCTGAAAATGTATTTTTGTAAATTAAACTCTTTAAAATGCTCAACTGTAGGAGTTTTGATCTCCCAATTTATTTGCAGGCATGTAAACCAGATATTTGGTAGTGTATGTTAGTAATCAGTTCTACTTCTATGATCACTACAAAAATAGAAAAAAAAAATCAGTAAATACCTACTTCTTGCTTGCATATAACGTTTTGATTTGACATGCTCTAAAGCACTACATCTCCACAGCCTGTTGAATGATGTTCAATGGTTTGTACAGCTCTTCAAGTGAGTGGTGTTCCCAACTATTATTGCTGCAAAAGTAATGTGAACTGACTGACTGTGCTGTATCTTATTTCAGCATCATTTAGAGCTATACAGATGAAGTAGCTGTCAAGAGCAGAAAAATATTTGTCAGTCTCAACGCACCCAAGGCAAAATCTGCAAACTGTTTTCACATACTCATTTTAACTTCTCATTTGTAGAACACAAAAAAACTTTGCACTTGAAATGTATAGATTCCGTTTCTCTCTGTGAACTTTTGTATGTCATTGTCCAAACCCAAGGACAGCAGTTTCTCAAAATGAAAATGCTAGTTCACCTCAGTCTGTCACATGCTTCTTTGTTTCACTATTTATCTCAAAAGTACATACTGCCAGTGCTGCAGAAGAGCTTGACGGCTTTATGATGTGCACTCAGGAGTTTAAAAGCAGTGCAAAACATTTATTTTAAATTAATATTGGAGCACTCTTCTCTCCTTTATTGATTTAAAAGTGTAAAGAAATCATATTCCATGAAGACTGTGTAAATAGCCAGCAAGTTTGCTAACACCAAGCTGTGTGGTGCAGTCGACACACTGGAGGGAAGGGATGGGATCCAGAGGGACCTGGACAGGCTCAAGAGTGGAACTCATGAAGTTCAACAAGGCCATGTACAACATCCTACAACTGTGTCGGGGCTATCCCAAGGACAACTAGAGGCTGGGCAGAGAATTTATTGGGAGCAGCTCTGAGGAGAAGGACCTGAGGGTGTTGGTAGACAAGCAGCTCACCATACCTCAGCAGCATATGCTTGAGCCCAGAACCCCCCGTATGCTGGGCTGCATCCCCAGAGCATGAGGAGCTGGTTGAGGGAGGGGATTCTGCCCCTCTGCTGTGCTCTGATGAGACCCCCCCTGCAGTCCTGCATCCAGCTCTAGAGCAACAGCACAAGAGTGATGTGGAGCTGTTGGAGCGAGTCCAGAGGAGGCCATGGAGATGCTGCGAGGGCCGGAGCAGCTGTGCTCTGAAGACAGGCTGAGAGAGCTGGACTTGTTAAGCCTGGAGAAAAGAAGGCTCCAGAAGACCTTAGAGCAGCTTCCAGTGCCTAAAGGGGCCATAGGATATCTGGAAAGGGACTTTTTACAAAGGTGTGTAGTGACTGGACAAGGGGCAATGGCTTTTAACTGACAGAGGGAAGATTGAGATGAGATCTCAGGAAGAAGTTCTTCCCTGTGAGGGTGCTGAGACACTGACACAGGTTGCCCTGTAAAGCTGTGGCTGCCTCACCCCTGGATGTGTTCAAGGCCAGGTTGGATTGGGCTTGGAGCAACCTGGTCAAGTGGAAGGTGTCCCTGCCTGAGCAGGGGATTGGAACTGGATGAGTTTCAGGTCCCTCCAACCTTATCCATTCTGATTCTACGACAAGTTGCACAGTTGCAAGCATACACTGTGTCACTGGAACCAGATCCTTCAGTTCCCCAAAACAGTATAGCAGAACACTCAAGGATAGGTTCCCAATACAATATATGTAGAGAAAAAGAGGATAACCTGACAAATGTGTCACTTTCCTCAACCTGTATGCAAATGAGAGAAGCCAGCAGATAGGTAGGTGTCAGCCATTCTACCATCTATTTTAAGCTTCAGAGAAGCAGCATTTTATTTTTAACTACTTAAGAAAAATGTTTTGCTACATTACTGTCAAAATCTAAGTTTGTAGCTCAGTTAACCAGTGTGACTGAAGCAAGATGTACTGGAACCTGAAATGACAAATGGTGATATGCTTATTGGAGAGGAAGCATGACCACTGCAAACTGACATTTTAAGGGAGATAGGGCATGTCATTAGCAATTTTGACTTTAAACAAATATCCCACATGAAAAACCCCATGTTTTCCATGTTGCTGCTGTTAATAGTCTTAAGAATCAAATAAAAGTCAATTCAACAGTTTTGCAAAGTGAGAAACTTCATGCCTGCAAAACCCATAGTCAGTAACAGCTTAGAGGAATCATCACCTCAGCTTGGATAGAATAACTCAGGTTGCCTCTGCAAATTGTCAGCAAGTTGAGCTCTGTGTATACACCTATTTACACAAATAGATACATACAAATATACATACGGGTATTTCTCATTACTTTTTCAAGGAAAAGAATCACAGAAACACAGCAGGCTTTAGTAGAGTGTGCTATAGGGTATAGTGGGGGATTGTGTAAAGAGTTAAGGTTCTTTTGGGAAAGGCAGGTGGAGGTGAGGAAGGGAGAAGGGTGAAAATAATATTCATGCTTTTTTCTGACCACTCTTTGCCAATTCTTCGTCACCAAGTATAACCTATTGTGAGTCATGGAGTTGAGACAAATCCATACCTTTTTATATACATACATATGTGTGTGAGTACATATAGGAAGGGACCTGAAAGCTCATTCAGTTCCAACCCCCTGACATGGACAGGAACACCTTCCAGTAGACTCCATTGCTCCAAACCCCGTTCAACCTGACCTTGAACACTGCCAGGGATGGTGCAGCCGCAGTTTCTCTGGGCAACCTGTGCCAGCGCCTCACCACCCTAAAATGGTGGAGTTAAAAGAATAAGATTGCCAGAGCTGCTCCGTCAACCACAGCCTGCTTCCACCTTATATCCAGCAGCCCTGAACAGCATGACATGGGTGATTTAGTGCTGTGCACCAAAGGTCTACAAACCAGAGTAAATAATCCTATCCCAGCCCACAGGTGCAATAGTTTAATTGCTTATTTTTATAATCCACAGTTTGAAGACAACGATAATGGCTTATTAAGAGACATGTGGTTTTTATTTGTTTTAATTCATCGATATCACTATTCAAAGATATCCATGACTATTTTTAGTTATATTTGCATTGTAACAGTGACATCCACTGGCCAATGTAAATAGAGCCGGGTTATTTTGCGCTGAGTAGTACTTAGTCGTTAAATTGATAGGGACATTGAATACCTAAATAGCTTTATTTAAGATTAGAGTAAATAAAAGTGAATGTTCATTGTCCAGTGAGACACTGAATATATTAGAGATTAAGTTAATGTAACATCACGCGTTTTACATTTAGGCCCAGCCTCCTCAGGTTCAGAGATAAAACAAAAATCTAAAAACCTAAAATAAATATGCAAAAAAGCCCAAATCAAACATAACAACAAAATAAAACTAGTCAGAAAAGAAACATTCATTACAAAAAATAGTAATAATAGTAATGGTAAGCAGATATTTATTTATTCTGAAGACATCTATTCTATGATTCTATGATCTGCTTTTCACTCTCCAAGAAAATAATAAAGTTGAATTTTTTGGCATTCTAGAATTGAACTAAATTCTGGATATTGCAAAAAAACAGATTCATTTTTGACTAGGGCAAATTTATACCAGTGATAATCATATCATAATAATGTAATAGCACTACCACATAACTGTATAATAATACTAGCATGGTAAGCAACAGCAGGAACAAGTCATGTATCTGTAGTAGAGAGGGTGAGGAGCAGAGGAAATAGAACTTGCTAAAGATCAACTGATGCTGTAAGCTTAGGAGGTTGCAAGATAACCAACCTCAAAGAAAGCCGTAAGTAAATTGTATAAGAAATCAGGTTAAATGTAAAACGTAGAGACAATAAAGATTATAAATCCATTTCCTGTTTGCTGATGGCTCATGGAAGACAAACGTAAAAGAACAAATTAAAAAATATGCATAAACCAAATGTATAGATGTATTCATGTTCTGAGCAAAATGTTGCAAAACCTGAATAAGTTAAGAGAACTAATGTAGCTTCATAACTAGTGTTGTCAAGAATGGTTTAATGCTTTTCACTGTTCCTTTAAAAAATTATGGCTCTGTCATTCTTTTTTTTTTTCTCCTTTCCCCCAAAGAAAAATCACTGCATACTCTCTATAAACTGTCTATCCTGTTAGGAATGTACACAAATAAAGACAATCCCTATTGCTACAAACATTGTGTATCTGGACCTCTTCCTTGGACTTAAAAGGGAGGACCACCATGGTGACATGTGGCAGGAAAAATGGTAATAACATAAATCTTGGTGTGGATTAATGGTTCCATAGGAAAGGAGTTGCAATAGGGAAACTGTTTAGACTGCGAAAAGGAGCCTGTGCTCACAGAAAAGAGCAGCAGATGGGAGCGGGAGGTGAACAAGGAATGTGGGCTTGGATGGTTGAACCTTTTCCCTAACTTTCACTTCTGTCCTTCTGTTAGTACTGAAGAAATAAAATGTGAAAAACAAATGCTCAGATGTGGTGGGACGAAAATGCTCACTCATCCTTCCCTGCAACCGCTGTCTCTTTGAATACAAGGCATTTTTCATTTTTATACCACTGCTTTTGTCTGAGATGCAGACCTTGGAAGAGGCATTAGGAAGAGGAAGCATGTTGCAGCTTCCCAAAGACCCTTAGATTTATTTCAGATAAGTCAATTATTTGTCTATTTGTGCCGTGGGGTTCCTCCTTTCAGTATAAACAGACTCAGGTATGAGTGATAAAAATAAGATGATATCATTCCCAGAGAACAGTGGACAGCTACTGCTCTTCCTCCTTTCCAGGGATAACTCACACTCCCTCTGTGCTTATGCAGCTCTATCAGCTCAGCACCTAGAGCATTTCGTGCACAGAGATCAAGAGCAGGTAAGACACAGGACTTGAAGCAGCTCACAAAGTATATTGACATAGCCTCCCTTACAAGCCTGGAAGGAGAGGACTACACGTATGCCACAGGGGTAGCATGGCAATAACATGGACACAGATTTTCCCACTGCTAGGTGAGCTCAGAGTTGACCATCGCTTGCAGAAGGCAGGGGGGCTGGTAGGAACGATTCCACCCTCCACAAAGGAACCTTGTTTCTGTTTCCTACCTGACCTCATTTAAAAAACATACTGAACCATTCACTGTTATTGGTTCTTGATTTTCAACCGCAGCTTTGTATTTTGAAAGAGATACCAGTAGGTGAAGATCTCGGGGGTTTTGGTTGGTTCGCTGTGGGATTTTTTGGGGTTTTGCTTGGTTGATTTTGTTTTGGGTTTTGTTTTATTTTGTTGTTTTGGGTTTTTTTCTTTAAACAGAATCTGCTGAAACCAGAAATCACAGGGAAGAGGAATGAAACTAATCCAGTGCCAAGTCATTGCATAGAACAATTTAAAAACCACATACCATCATGATCCATGAGTTTTGTCTGCTAGGGATCAACAGTGCTAAGGTTATCTCTGTAAGTACCTGGAGCACAAGTATAATGAGGAAAGGCTGAAGGCACTGGGGTTGTTTAGTCTGGAGAAGAGAAGGCACAGGGGGACCTTATTGGTCTCTACAACTACCTGAAAGGAGAATGGAGCGAGGAGGGGGCTGGTCTCTTTTCCCAAGTAATAAATGATGGTAATGGCCTCAAGCTGCGCCGGGGTAGGTTTAGACTGGGTATTAGGAAAAATTTCTTCACAGTGAGGGTGGTTCAAAAACCACCTGGAAGTGTTCAAAAACATGTAGATGAGGCCCTCAGTGACATCGTTTAGCGGTGGCCTTGGTGGTGCTGGGGTAAAGGTTGAACTTGATGATCATAAAGGTCTTTTTCAACCTAAACAATTTTATGATTCTATTTTAACAAGCAGCGGAGTGAGGGACATACAAGATACTAAGATATTATAATTTTCAAAGAAACTCAAATGGTTCATTTCTGTGCATTCCTTGCCCTGTACCCACACCTGGGCATTCAGTCCCAGGTTTTCTTCCCCTTTTTCTCTGGTTATTAATGGAGCTACACCTACCAGCACCAAACAGCCGTGAGTCTCACTATGGTTGCTCTTCTAGAAGGTATAAAAATAATTCAAATCTCTGTTCTGCCCAAGCCCATTTCACATGAATTAAATATTTATGTGACCACACGAGAAGGTACTTGATGGCATGTGATTTCAGCTGTGTGAAAACTGCTGCTATATTAAACACTTAATAATTTATAGGAATCAGTGCCTCCTAGAACAGGAGAGAAAAACAAAGCATCTAGTAGACAGGAGACACCTGGAATCTGTGAGGTTTACACTCTGCTATATGCTCTGAGATGCAGCACTTAATGACTCTTTTAATCAGGGTTGTCCTCTTCCTATCACAGACAGCTACAACAGGTTCTACATTTTTCTCTTCCTAGCCCATGACCTACACAGGTGCTTTGCCAAAGCAGTGTTCGGAGAGCAAAAGAAAAGTAAATTACCTGAATATCATTTGTAATTACTAGCAGAAGTTGATTATGCGCTCACTGACAAGCAAACACATGAAAATCCCTTATATCCTGTAAATCCAGAGAATTGAGGCAGATTCCAAATACACAGGTTATTTAAAAGGTGAAAGAAAATAAAGGTAGGATGTGGTAACTCTATGACATTAAATAGAAAAAAAGTATGAAGAAGAAACTGAATACATCAGAAAATAGACTTGAAAGCAACATTTATATATATAAATATATAAGTGAAATGCAGGTGAAATGTTTTTATAGACTTTATTGCCCTCTATATGCTTAATATTTTGAATAATTGGAAAATAAGGCATAATCTGATTACTGAAACAAAGCCATTGGCAAATAGCCTGCTCCTTTGTGAAGAGTGCAATAAGTTAAAACTCCTTTGAAAGATTAGAGCAATACAAAAAGGACAAGGAGTTTTCATAAATTGTGGTTTCATAAACTCAAACCCAACTTCACAAGAAAGACAATAAGGAAAAACTGCAGTAGGGTCAAAGGTTTATATTGAGGTTATACAGGACTACTTGAACATCTACAATGCCAGTATCTAAAGGAAAAAAAGTTGTCAGACCTAAACTAAAAAAGGATATATACAATTTAATTAGTGAAAGTCACCAGTAGCAGAGAAATGGAATCATGTTCTTAGGCTTGATCTTCTCTAGAGCTGAATTGGGATTGTACAATAACAAAGTTTTGTCTTCCTTTATTCCATTACAGAAATTGATGAACAATAGTGAAAGTGGGAGAAAGAAAAGGATATTAGGGATCTAAAATCTAACTGTGGAAATACATATAGTACTGGAGAATACACTTCTTTCCCCTTACAAGTTTTCTGTGATGCCAAGTCAGCCATTTAAATCAAACTTCTATGCAGTTCCTAAAAGTAAGATGACATCTAACTCTATTTTCCAATTTCCACAATTAAATATTTCATTTTTATCACAGCATAGACACTTTCCAATGCAGTAGACTTTCTACACTGCAGGTTACCTCCTCCAGAAACCCTTCTAAAAGGCAGCAATTCCAGAGAATTTTTTTCTTGATACATTCTGGTATGCAGCTGCACCATCTCTAAATCCTTAAAAGGTTATGAAATCCATAGCACAATTGCATAAATACGATAAAAAGATATATTTAAATTGTTCCTTTTGGTTTCTGCTCATTCTATTTTTTTTTAATACTTACTAAAATGTGTATATTTAGAGCTGCTCCCAAACACTGGATCTTTATTTGTCATTAGTCAGATGAAGACAGTGTCGGGAAATGCAAGAGCAATTCGGTGTCTACTAAGAACTCTCAAAATTAACCACCTGAAAATTATTTACATTTGGAGAGACTAAAGGTGTATCAAATTACAAAACATCCTCCAAAAATATTTTTCTCCCTTGTTCCCCTACTCTTTAGTACATGAACCTGTTCAAAAAGGAAAAACAAAATGCCTGGTGTTGTAATCATGGGGTACAGATTGACTCACTACATGGGTCAATCCCACTGAAGAGTCAGCTCAAAGGAAAAAGGAAAAGCCCATGGCTATCTGTAATAAAAACACACATTTACAGAGAGAGCATTTAAAATGTTTGGGGTTTGTAACGTTTTCCACATGAAGATTTCAATTCTACAAAATCATTTAAAAGTCATTAATATGAGTCTTTCAGAGGTATTTTGCAAACATTTACTCCAAGAGAAATGAGTATCATGGATTATGCTGTCAGTGTGAACAGACAGAAAGAAGACAAGGGGAATTTTTCTCCAAGGGAAATTTTTTCAGGACTGTATACATACGTACATGCGTGTGCACAAGCACACGTTTGCACATAGAATCATATAATCAACTAGATTGGAAAAGACCTTTAATATCATGAAGTTCAACCTTTACTCCAAGACTGCCAAGTCCACCGCTAAACCATGTCTCTTGAGGGCCTTATCTACATGTTTTTGAGCACTTCTATCTCACATTAGAAACTCAGGTGAACTCCCAGTAGGAGCAGTTAGGTTTATTAAAAGCACATGCTCTTTTACGCGCTTTGAGATTAATGAAACACATCATCATCCTAGCACGCTGAAAGCTACAATCAAAGATACAACCTTAGCATGCTTTATTAAATGATAAATTTTAGCTCCTTTAGAAATGGCATACATCGCTAATTTCTGCAGTGTTAGTATAAAGATCATCAAATTTAAGTCATTCTATATGGGGCAGAACAACAGCAGTACGGCTGCTGGCATCCTGGCAAACCAGAAAGCCTGTGACACAAATTAGAATAAGAAACTATAATATTCTAAATACCATGAGATTCTTTTCAGCCATACAAGTTTCACTTCTTTGTGTGAATCTGTAGAGGATCTGCCCAGGTGATACAGTCAAAACTGATGACGTCAAAGAACAGAAAAGTAAAAGATGTTGTTTACTGTTAGATGTACCATTCTTGGTTCAGATATGTTACACTTCAGTTTTCAGTAACTCTTCCCACATGTTCATTTGGATAGTTTTTTACAAGCATTGAAACTAATTGAAGAGACTGATAATATCCATTATCACAATTACAACTTAAATCTGAAAACAGACACCAAAAAGGATAGCTGAATCTATCCTCCGCAGTAGGCTAATGGTATGAAACTGAAGAAATATGAAACCCACTTCTAGTAAAAGAAAAATTGTTTAAGTAAAACATGAACATAATATTTGTTTCAGAATGAATTTCCAGGGAACAGTGTAAATTTCGAAACTGGCTCACACAAGCCAGTAGTTGTTAGAAATGAGCAAGACTGGCTGGAGCAGCTAAATTACAATTATTGAGAGTTATCATGTCTCAAGGCCAAATGATTCCTATTGCTCTCCAATCAGCTAGATGGAAAATTGTGAGACTCTGGCTTCAGAGGGAAGGAATGGCTCTTCAGCACGCTTTTATGTTTTCCTCATGTTTACTGCCACTTCAACAGTATCAACTTAAATGGTCTCCTTACTTTATTAATTGGAAATAGAAGCACATTTTGATTTTACTTTATTTCCAAGTTCAATTGCGCTTAAAGGCAACTGTTGATCTTCTGTATCCTCTGCATGTTCTTTTTTGATTGCACAATTGCCTGATCATAATTTTACTAGCCTCTGATTTATTTAGCCAATAAGCACATAAGGAAAGTTTTAGAGTTGCTTTCTGTCACAAAATTTACAGCAGCAGATCAAAACATCAAATGAAATGAACAGTTCTACCCTCGCTGATGTTAGTGGAAAGCACCACATCCTCTTCACGGTTTTGCTGTGGGTAAAATTGCTGCCACTGGTCAGCAGGATACTTGGCTTGTCAACAGCAACATATTTCCTTGTGGTATCCAACGCAGAAAGAAAAAAGTCTTAGTTTCAATAACTATAATTCAGCTTCTCAGGAGTCAAAAGATTAACTCCATCATTGTAAAACGTATGAAAGCATCAACTCCAGATGTAAGGACAGACATCACCTTTGTGTATTTTCCAATTCTGATATCGACACTAGTAAACTGACCTATGTTACCTAAAGATGTCCAAAGGCCATTCACATGGGAGCTCTTTTTGTGCAGAAAGTTATTGAAAGACAGTATTTTAGATATATTAAAATAGCTCGCAAAACTACGTTTAAACTTTTCTGTCTTTTTACCTCCCTAAGTAACACACTATTGCTCCATTATCTAGGAGATAGCATCACAGCATGGAAGAAAACTACTGAGAATCTTTTTCCCAAAATTTCTTTACATTTTTCTATTTAGATAACACAGGTTTATTTATTCCTCATTGAATAAATTCAAGAGATAGCTTGCAGCAGCACAATTCCTACAGACTCTTTGGACAGGACACAAAAATAGCCGTTAGAAGTATTAACATTTAAATGTCATGACCTTATAGAAAGGGTCCTCAGAGGGGCCTTTGGAAAGAAGTCAGTAGGATATGGTTCTGGCAACTATTCCCAATACAATTGTTTGTTTCCCCAGTCAGCAGCAGTTCTTCATAGATTCCTTCACTAACAGCATTTAGGAAATGCCCATGAAAAAGATTTCATCTTAAATGCTCATGCAAGAAACAATCTTAACAATGAACTTATGACAAATAACATAAGTCAAAGGCCAAGTTTCATTCTAAGTGCTATATGCTTCTTAGGGAAAACATATCATAAACCCATCAACTTCATAGATGTCTTTCCAAGAGTACATGCAGACTAAGAAAGAAAAAGGAGCCTATGAAGCATGACATACTGAAGGCTAAATAATCTTTATTCAGTCAGATGTATCTCCTGGCCATGTAGAAAACAAAGGAGTGCCAAAGCTTTTCTGCAGATATCCAAACAAAAATTCCTTAAATGGATAATCTGGTACTGCAGTGTTATCTAGGAGAAATAGCTACTGGAAAATGTATTTCCATTTCTCTGACATAAAGATACATTGGGGTCAAAGATGAACCTGTACTGCTCTTCTTAACCTGCAGAGATGAGATATGATTAGGGAGCCATATAAATCAGTTCAAGTTGAAATGACTCTTGGAAAGCATCATTTCATAATACAGTCAATGCTGACTAGCTTCATACAGCTAACTAGGGGTAGATAAGAGAGAACATCCTGTAGAGAAGAAATTAACGTACTATTATTTTAAAAAATCTTACAGAAAAGAAACAGCACCTGCTGTCCCCCCAAAAGTTAACTTGGCACAGGCACTCAGTAAATCCAAACTTTTTCGGTAATTCATTTGAAACGTAAACCCTAAGAAGGTGTTTGCTTATGCAGTTTGGGCACTGAATGGCATTAACTAGCGGCAATTAAATTCTGAACTCTCCTAACAAAGTCTGCACTGAAATTTTTGAGTAGGAGAAGCATGCTTAATGAATCCCAGCTTGATCAAAGCCTACCATCAGCAGAACTGGAGATAAGCTTGCCTGGGTTTAGCTTTAAGCTAGGGCTACAAATGGTTGGCAGTACAGAAACTGGAGAATGCCTTTTAGATGAAAGGGGCATCTAAGTCAGATGCAGTCAGTAAACACCTTGATTCATCTGTTTCTAAGGCAGCAAAACCAAAGCCTGCTGTGCTTTTTTTCCCTATAAAATGGGATAGCAACACTTTCCCCTAGGTCTTATGTATGTTATATTTAGCTCATGAGGACTTTGGAGTGCTGGTTATTTCTCATACAAAATGTACAAGCCTTCCCTATTATAGCGAGTGTCTGATTTTGTTTGGGCTCTCTGGGCATTGACAGAGTGAGAAAAAGGACTAGACACAGGCAGACCGCATACTGCTTACTCTTAAGTGACTTGAGACAGATCTGATTTGGGCCTAAAATAGAGTTTATTTATATCAGCTGTTGATCTGAGCCTTCTCTTCCCCACATATCTCAAAACAAAACCAAAATTAACCTCATTGAAGCACACTCCTTGACAATTCATCTTCACAGTTGTCAATGCTTCTTCATTTTCTGACTGAAATCAGGCCTTGAAGCACCAAAATATCACAGGAAAAGCATATCACATGCTAATGATGGGCAGCAGGAAATAATGGAAAACTCATGAGAAAACATATCTGGCAAGTGTACAAGCTCAAATCACTGAGATACTGCACTTCAGAAGGGGAAAAAAAATGCTTATGATTCCTAATCTGAACCTGACCTATGGAACTTATTTATAAATAGTCAATGGAAGCGGTCAAAGAGAAACGAAAGAGTGAGACACACTGACTGGAAATCAGTTAGAATATTTTGGGGGTGAGGAACAGGAAACTACAGAGTAAATGCTCCCACATTTTTGCACCTCCTAAGTTACTTAAATTAATTATCCACGTGTGTTTAATAATTTTTTCTTGATGGGTTAATGGAATGTTTGATTTTCCTTTAACAAGAATTCAGAGAAAAAAACCATGCCATTGTTTTTTTAGATCTCACTAGAGGGAGCTCCGAGTTTATTTATTTCTGGGAAATCAGGCTTGCATTGGATCTCATTTGTTTTGATACAGTTTTATCAACTCGAATAAACATCTTCCTCTTTATCCAATTACTAAGCAAATAAAATTAAACAAACAAACACATCTCCAACCCATGGATGAACTCCAGCATTCATGGAATGCTGTGAAATATTACAAGGATCTTGCTGTTTCTCTGGATAGTTTATTTTGTGATCCATAATTCAAAGAGAAGGCCTCTTATTTCATTTTACACCACCTCTGCCAGAAGACTTGATATTTTATAGCCACCATAATACAGAAATTTGCTGTGGGAAAGTATCACAGATTTGCCAAGGAAATCTCATGGGGATTCACGGAAATATGTTATGGGATTATGTATTTAATTATTCCTGATGGATTTATTTATTTTTTTGTACCATGTGCCCTATTAACTTTAAACATTCACAAAATGCTAAGTAACCAAATACTCTGGATTCCAATGATTAATATTTCAACTGTTACATGGATTTTCTGACACCATCTGAACAATGTAATAAGAAGTTGCATAAGACCAGTACTTGTTCCCCAGTCCTGATTTTTGTCATGAGTTTTACACGTTTTTTTCCATGTTTCACCTTGGGTAACAAGTGTTATAGAAGATGTGGTTTAGGAGAAACAAAGGACCAATGTAGCTTTAAGCTCATCCTAGAAGTGATCAGAACACCCCTAAGGCTTCCCTGAGGACAGATATTCAGATTCCCTAACCTAAATCAGATTTGCACAACCTGTTACAGTTGCTTCTTTCCAAATGCCACTTTTCCATTAGAAGTATTTCTTCAATTTGCAGAGAGACAAGAAAGATATATATAAAAAAGGTCCCTTATCTCAGAGGTACACTGCTCTGTAGGGAAAGCTGCTGTACCACAGCCGGTCCCTGCATAGGGTCCTGAGTTCCTAAGCAGTACTCCAGCCAGGAGACATTGCTGGTGAAATGCAACGCAACGCTGTCTTAGAGAAAATCTCCCTCCACAGGCTCACCACAGCAGCAGTTTGTAATAAGAGAGACAGCTAATTAAAGAGACCATGAGGCAGAGCTGCCCAAAGAGCAGCTCCTGGACTGAGGACTGTCTTGCATCAATTCACAGCAAAAATATCTGTGCCTTGTTATCTTCAAGTTATAGTACAATACTTGACTGAGCTCCTGAGCAGTCTGCACTGCTAACAGGTATGACTGTTTGAGCAGAGGATGCCCAAATAGAGTACCAGAGCTGGTACTTCGGAGACATATGAGTCCATAGAATCATAGAATAGTTAGGGTTGGAAGGACCTTAACATCATCTAGTTCCAATCCCCTGCCACAGGCAGGGACACCTTCCACTAGACCAGGTTGCTTCAAGCAATGTCCAGCCTGGCCTTGAACACTGCCAGGGAGGGAGCGTTTGCCACTTCCTTGCACAACCTATTCCAGTACCTCACCACCCTCACAGTAAAGAACTTCTTCCCAATATCTAACCTGAACTTCCCCTGTTTAAGTTTGGACCCATTACCTCTTGTCCTATTGCTACAATCTCTGATGAAGAGTCCCTCTCCAGCATCCTTATAGACCCCCTTCAGATATTGAAAGTCTGCTATGTGGAAAGTTACAGAGGCAAGGAAGTATTGTAATTCTAACTATGGAAATCTATACATTTTTTATAAACTAGATTAATTTGAATGTAATTTAGTGTTTAAGCTTTAAAGCTTTGTATTGATGATGAACACATTGTTGTCAAAAAAACCCTGCCCATCATTATTCATCTTCAACCTCATTTCTGGAAAAAGATTCTCTAAGAAAGGAAGCCCAAAAGAAACTATCATATGATCTAATAGCCACTGGATGTGCAAAGATCACTCATCATCTAACCAGAGCTCAAGCTCTCCATCATATGATGCTAAATTAATAGAAGTTTCTAGTTGTTGAATCTATTTGAAGAGCCTTGTGGGCATGGATTGCAGATGTTTCTGAAATATAGACCTTCATCCAGGTTGCTTGGTTTCAAGAGCAAAAGAACTGTATCATTTTCAGGAGATGAACCCAGGCATAGATATTTTTGATTATGGTTTTCATGCTTTTATACCTATGTTATTATTTTTTTTATTAGGCATATATATGTGAAAGCCTCAAGTCAGAAAACAGACCATTCACACATGATACACAGAATAATCAGGAAAGAGCCCTTGCTGGACAGGATCATTCCCCTCCCAAGTAAGGGTGATGCACAGTGGCTGTTTCCCCTGATAACATCTGAGCACCATTCTTTGAAGACTCAGAAAGATGGCATTTTAACTATCAAGGCCTCAATTTTAATTTATTTTCAAGCATCTCAATCTCCTCTCATGTAGTAATAAATTGCTACAGGATCATGACCAGACTACAGAGTCCACAGCCTAGGGTACTCCAGAAGAAAAACCAGATCAAACTGACTTTGAAATAGACCAGTTTTCTTTTGACCTCATATATGTATTACATCATAGACAGCAAAGTACTGTCTCATAGAATCAGCTTTTATCATCTCAAAGTGGATATCTTTGAGAGTATTATACAAAACTATTTTCACTTTTGACTAAATGCAGCTCAAAAAATAATCTTGGTTCTGCTTTCCCTGAAACACAAAGGCTTTAAGTCCTTCACACTTACAAACTAAAGACTGGAGAGCACTGAAATGACCCACCAGGTGCAGTTGCTATAATTTTCTTCCTTTTTCTAGCCATAAGCTCTGTTATCTTTCAATTTTTCAGTTCTGTACTCCAGCAGATAAAGCTAAAAATTGAACTTTGAACTCGGTTTTTGCTGATGAGACCTATTGTTATTTTTTGTCCTCTAGTGACAGTACCATCTGACCACCTGAAAGTAGAGCAAATTAACAAGAAACTCAGTGGCCTTCTGAAATACTAAAGATAAAAATATAAGAAAAAAGCGAAAGCCATAAATGCTGAATTCCCCCACAGCTCATTTTCTCATAATTTCCTTCCCTTCTGTTCGTCAGTGGTAGGCTCTGACAGTATGATCCTACTTCACCACATAGCTCCAACAGTTCCTGTTATATTTGTCACATCAACTTAAAAACTGAAAAGAGAGAATCTTTCAACACAGTAGTGCTAAAGGCTTACAGTCCTTCTAGGAATTTCTGAAGCTGAAAAATGAAGAAAAATAATTTCAGATGTGACAGATATAGAGACAAGGAGAGAGAACAACCCAAAATCAGCTCTGGAGAGGTCCTTGACCATATTTCAGATTAAAAAAAATAATCAAAGCACACCAGTTCCCAAGTTATTTTCTTATCCTGAATGAATAAAAGTGTTGAAATGAAGTACTACAAGAAGCAGCAGATGCTCTAATACAATTGATGCCTTTTAGGAATGCACCTGTGTTAGTCTTTTTGATTCTTTTTACAGTTTATGCAGTTTACCTTCATTTAAAGTCTCACAAAATTTAGAGTCGCACATCCTTATCATACAGCCTACATTTCTCACAGTACATCTGACATCTTGAAATACTTTTCAGGTAGCTGATAAAAATTAGTGTAAGGATGGCATTTGACACATGCCTGCAATTAAATATCACAAAAATCTTTATTGAACAACTTTATTGTACTTGGAAAGCCAAGTACCTGAAAGCTTGGGAATGGCAACTTTAGAGCTGCTTGTAGAATCTGAAAGAGCATCTTCTGCATCTGTTATGATGGAATCAACAATTGCATAGCACATATTTTTTCACCCATGCAGTCAAAAATGTTGCCTTGTGTGCAATTAAGGTTCATCTCACAGAGAAGAAACATTTTTCTCACAGTCAACTTTAGAAGCACATTTTCTTAAATTTTGGACATTCTAATTCTGCATAATTATTTTAACATAAGCTTTAAAATTTACAATTTTAATTCAACCATGTAAAAACTTACTATCTCTCTGCCTTGGTCATCACAGAGCCATAGTCATTTGTTTCACAACAAAATCCTTATTCATGAAAACGTAAGTTTGCTTTCACTATGCACCTGCAAATTTAGGATAACCAGGATGTATATTTTCATCCCCAACAAATCATAATAGAAGTTCTTCAGAGTAAAATCTTTTATCTTAGGATAATTGCTAGTTTCATTTTTTACATAGGTTTGACATTAAGCTCACAACATTTTAGACATAATATTATTAAACAAAAAATAAAGCTAATAATGACTCTGATTTTAATATCAGTTCAACAGCTTTGTTGCTGCCATGAAGAATAGTTACATTAATAATAAAACCTAAATCCAGACTAGGTGGAAATGCCTAGGTATAAAATATGCCTACAGATCACAAAACTACAGTGATAAGAATGACAGAGAGTCTAGGTAAGATTAAAGTTTTCAGCATGAAAAAAAGGTCAACATTTGAGCACTCAAAGAGCATCTTTAAGCACCCCTTAACAAATCTGAAAGCATATAAATAGTAAAATATTGGTTATTTTCATATTAAAATAAACTATACTGGAGATGGTTCCTTCTGGCTTGCATTCCAAGCAATGAAAAAATATGATAGTTGTATGAGTTGTCTTTGTTATTGGTAAAACTCTAATGACCATTATGATTTTTTTTAATATTGGTTTATAGGTCAAACAAAATATATTCAGTCTGTAGGAAAGACTGAAAATTTATCCAAATACAGTGAACTGTAGTGATATTAACTCCTTAAATTCTGGGATAATTAATAAAATTCCCACAGATTGAAATTTATTGATAAAGATGACTTTTTCTCTCATTTAGTAAACAAACACAAAATGAAGTTGAATGTGGTAATGATATCTGAAACAGTATTACAAATGTGAAAAATTAAGGTCTGTGAACAGATTTAATATTATTACCACTGTCAGCTGATGCAGCAAAAACCAGATGCACAAGCTGGTGTTTGAAAAAATAAGGAGCTTTTCAGTTCCTCTAAAGGTCAATTATGGCATTTGTGGGGCTAGCAAGGAATGCAGAAATATGATTTGCAGTAAACACAGAGAAGTTGCTTCATTCTAATAGTGGAATCTCAAGCAATAGAAGATTAAACTGATGTGCTTGACATTATGCTTTATCTTGTCAGAAAAAATTTTCTATAATCTTAATTTTAAACATAAGGCAGGGACTAACATTCTAAAGTGACTCTGGAAGATGAGTGGTCTGAGCTCCTGCCTTCATTCTGCAAGGAACATGCTTCACAATAAAACAAAGTATTTAACCTCTTCCAGTCCTTTATTTGTGAATATGAATCATGACTCATCTCATAATAAAGGGAAGAATTACACCAAGTGTCTTGAGTATTTATATAGCCAAATGGAATCAGTTGATTACCAGTTGATTATTTTGATTATCAGTCAAGATTTGCCATACCTGGTTAAAGATTTGTGCTTAGTCTTCCCATTGGTTTAATATGAACACATACTCTATGATAAAGTCTAGTCTGATGAGAACTAGACACTCCTGTTTAAATGGGTAGCCTCTTTTTACATCATATCACGTGTAAAAGACAGAAACCAAAGTGAAATGATGTAGGAGGACTTTCCTGCAGTTCTGTAAGATGAGCATAAACATCAGAAGATTGGGTAAGCAGCAACATAACTCAGAAAGCTCATTAGGACCAAGCCCACTTAGCTTCTCCAAAGGAAGATTTTTCCCATGGGAAAGGCAGATTCTTAGTCCTTCAAATTGCAAATGTCAGTGATGTCAACTGAAATTAACTTGCAGCTCCAGAGATATCTCCATCTGATTTGTACAATCAAAAAGCAGATTTATTAGAGTCGTACTCTAACATGATTTTAAGTGGCATTGTATAAGCTCATTTCTTTTAAATGGAGTAATATCAAAAGTATAAAGGGCTGGTACTAAACATCTGCAATATGACTGATTTTTATATGCATTATAAATTTTATCAATATGCCTTTGAAAAATAATCCTTCCTTATATATGGAAGATGTTTAGGGAATTGTCTTGACTCCCAGTTTCTAGTCTGTCTCCTGTGTGACACACAAATCTAGGATGCAGAAGTGTTTGACTCTAGCTAAAGCATGTTTAAGTTAGTGTAATTTTTTGTAGTGATTTCAAGAAAACTTTGGGCAAGACCTTTAAGTCCTGTCATCTGTCTTACCTGTAAGCAAAAAACCCATATTCTATTAATCTGAATCTGTGCTTTCCTTAATCCTGCTAGGGAGAAGAAACCCAGAAACTGTTGGTGCAGTGGTGTATGATTAAGACCTGAAGAATAGTGTCTTAGTGAAGACGCAGAGAAGGGAATGCAGCTTAAGAGCTATCAGCTCCCCCATTTTCAGGCATGTTTGCTCACTCACTCTGAATTTTCTGACATGCAAGCTCCGAGCTCCATCGCATCATTTTTCTCACAAATACATCATAATGAGGAACAGTTGATGGGTCTTACCTGTCCCCTGCAGCAGGGCAATGTAGCATCCTGGCTATGCTGCAGCTGAACAGCAAAACTCCCGTAAACATAGCAGAACTCACTGTGAGGTATGTCCTTTCTAACATTTTACCTTAGTTTGCTGTAAGTGTGATTTAAGATATAAAGTATTCCTCATGTAAATAAGTCTCCAAACCAAGCACCCTGGACACCTTAATGTATGCTTTCACCACGTGTCCTGCATTGTATGTGGAATATAATGGCATGGACTGTCATTTTGTCTAGATCAACATATGGGGAACTGGTCATAAAGAAGCAATGGGGAAGCCAAATATCTTCCAATGACCACTGGTGATGCTGAAGGCTTTTGGGCAGGCAGGAAGATACTAGGGAACACAAGACTTAGAGAAGCAGCAATTGCCAGGTTGATCTAACATAGCATAAACTCTCAGCTGGTTTAGCTAGGGCATACTGGCTCTTGAAAACGCCTGTCTAGATAATACCATGTTTGAGGGATATCAATATAGGGTTACCAGAAAAATGAGAATGAGGAAAGAGCTCAGATGGATTCTGATTATTCTGTTAGGAAAGCCTGCTGGCTTCCTGCACTGCCTGGCCTGGAGATGTCTAACATCAGAGCCAGGTTCTGTTTCCTCTGGCACATCGTGCACATTTATTTAAACTCTCTCAAAATCTCCTGAACTCTACAACACAGTCGGAAGGCAAAGCGTGGCCTTCTCCTTTTTGCTTTGATTTATTTCTGCTCATCTAATCCTATCATGGAGTATCTTCTAGTCCCAAGGTTATACAAAGGAGTAAATACTGGATCCCCACTTGCCATCTTCTTTCTAGCCTAAGTCGTGTTGTATTTCAGGAGGTATTCAGGGCCATACACACGCTGTATATGCTGCAAGTTACACCTTAATTATACTTTGTTTGGTCCTCATTTTTTTTTCTGCAATAACTGTTATTTTGTTTTCTGGGCATGACTTTGGTTTAAGAAAAAAAGTTTCTGGTGCTAACATTAAAATATGAAGCTGCGCACTGTATTTAGGCTGTATTTGCTTCCCTCCCTTCCCCCAGCACTGCTTTACTTTTTATCAAGCGATGAATTCACAGATGAATGTTAAAGTCAGACTGCTAGCACCACACTGAGCAGATTAATGTGTGATCACTTTTGTCCCATGGTATTCATCAATATTTTAAAAGATGCTCAGTTACAGATAAATTTCAACTCATACTACCAGTGAAATCAGTAGCTACAACCAAATGAATTCAAACAGGCAGCACTTAATAAGCACAAATTGCCTTTGCAGTAGTGAGCTCTGTTTTTGACTTTAACTCTCACTGACAAGATCAACATCACAAAGATAGCTAGCTAAAGTAAGATATTTCTTTTTCTCGTCTTAGATGTTTCTTTTTCCATATCTTAAATAGGTTTAGCTTATTTTTTTAGCTTATTAGCATTAGATATTTTCACCTTCCATGTACATAAACTTATATATACCACCAAATATTACCTTAATAGTCTTTCCTCATTTCAGTGTTCTTGGTTTTTTGATCACCTTTCCTAGCAATATTCCACATCCTAAGTAGTACTCTAGATTTCATAACACTTGATAAATATACGAAGACAATGAATTTTAGGATATGGAGCCTAAGTTACAGCTTCAGAGATTTACCTGACTAATCTGAAGGATACAAGTCCTTTTTCTCCTGTTGAATCATGTGTTTAAAAATTTAGCCTGTGAATTCTAAACTACATCAAAACATTGAACAACATAAAATGACCAGGATAATCCTCAGCTGATTTAAAAATTGGCATAGTTCCACTGGCACATTAACAATGGCGTAACATTGGTCCTATCATTTTTCATGTCATATATATTATGGAAAAAAAATATCTTGATTTCTGTGGGGATTTTCCAAAATATCCCATCTTTAAGCCTTGCATTTTGGATTTCAGTTGTCCCTGCCAAGAATTTAGCGTCTAATTTACAAAATTACTGGCCAGAAGACGTAACTTCAATTTCAGCATGAAATTGCCTGTATGGACAACACATGTTCTGGGTGTCTTGTGTGTTTCCATAATTTGAGATCATCAGTGATAAAAACCTTTAAGTCCTGATTCCATATGCTGCTCGTTGATATTTCACCTTTAGCTTATTTTTGTAATGCTACAGATACATTTCATAACACAGTAAGGAAAGTACTTGCAAAAAATACCAAGATAGCATGCCATAATGAAGTCATATTCTTTTCAATTTGTTGCTTATGGTATCTGGCCACAGAGATTGAGGGGAGTTAGGTTTATCTGAGCACACTTGTTAATTTCACGTAAGTTGAAAACTCAAAGATATGCATATATCTTAATTAACTTAATATGAGACCACAAAAGGACAAAGCAGACTGTGGGACTGGGGTATCATACCTGGCTCATTCATGGGGTTTTTTTGCTGATCCTCCAAAGGAAGTTTTTAAAGTGTAACAGCACTTTTTACTACAGTCCTTTCCTATCATACAATGATTCAAACCCAAATGAACATTTTTTGGCCCACAAATAAAGCATCGGGTTAGCTAAGACTGAAATCTCTTTTAACATTTTATTTCACTGTCCTCAGTGAACTGAAATGACATTTAATCCACGCTTTGCAAGGAACATTGTGCCAAGACAACAGCAGAATACAGAGCACACAGCCATTCGCTTGCACTGTCCGCCTGCTGCTTACAAAATTAACTCCCCTGTGGCTCTGATTGTACTGTGATACACGGGGGTTTTGTAGAAGTGGGAAGATTCAAAGATTGATGTGTTTTAAAAGAGAGAAGTCACTCTCTTCTAAAGAGAAAAATACGATCCATTTTTTATGGGGTATGTGACCATTCTGTATAAATACAACTGAAGAAAAAGCAGAACTCTCCCCTGCATGCCAGAATTGTTTTGAAACTTGATTCTGTGAAAGTCATCTGATTTTTGAAACAATATTCATTGGACCAAATACTTTTCCAATTGCTAGCAGGAGTCTAACAGAGGAGAAAGTGGTAGCCTTGTACAAAATACCAAGCTGAATTCCCCAGCTAAGGAGGATGCTAAGTGGGTTTTAGCCTCAGAGAATCTGAAGTTCTGTGCAGCTCTTCACTTCTTATTTTGAGGAAGTGTATAACCCATGGTGCACAGTTTATGCTATAAAACTGCTGGAAGCATGGAGAGGGTACCAATCTCATCTGTCAAAATTCATATGCAAAGAATGCAGAAACATATCTCTAAAGGCACTCATCATTTCACTGAATTTGTATTATTTTCATGCTTCAAATGAGGCAGTGCCTTCCAGTCTTATTTTTTATTGGAAAATATAAATAATAAAAATTAATAGTAAATTCATATTTCTAAGTCTTTGATATATAGCCAATGAAACAGGGCTGAGAGTAATGTTCAGCATCAAAATAATTGTAATTTAAAAACCCCAAATATACATTTTGATGATTATTCGTTTTGTAAATAAATCACCAATAGAATTGCATATTCTGTGGATTTGATTTTATAGCAAGGTAAATAATAAATTCTAGGACTATTTGCAGTGACTTATCCTATAGCTTGAAATGGCCAACTTAGGAAAGGTATGAAGAGGGTAAAGGTGACTGCCATTTAAACGTCTGCCCTGTACACTTGAGAAATATGAAGCAAGAAGGTATGAAATCCTTACTAGAAAATTTGCCAATTATGCAACAAAACCTAGACTTCATAGATGCATAGATAATTAAAAACAGAACCAAAAAGCATGGCTTTGAAACATAGAAATCATGTCTCATAAAGCTACTAGAAGCAGAGAGAATGAATTACCTGGTATGGTTGCTTCCAAAACACCTTTCAACTATTTACCTCACTAAAGCACCTTAAACCAACCCCACTCCTCCCCCAACAACTAAGCTACTATAACATACAATGATTGCTTTTTTTTTTTTTTAACTA
>JANHGB010054674.1:341-11356 GCA_026283785.1 Coracopsis vasa
ATTCTGTCAAACAGTTACGGCCAATGCTAAGGTGCTTACTCAGGCTGTAGGGGAATGAATGACATCTGATCCAGCATAATTTGGTTTGAATGGCACAAACACACTTTATCCTGTCGTTCTGGGTTTGCATGACAAGGTTTTGGTGGCTGGGGGCGCTAACAGGGGTGGCTTCTGTGAGAAGTTGCTAGAAGCTTCCCCCATGTCCAATACAGCCAATGCCAGCCAGCTCCAAGACGGAACTGCTGCAGCCCATCAGTACCCACGGCTTCTCTGGGCAGCCTGTTCCAGTGTCTCATCACCTTCATCATAAAAAATTTCTTTATTATGTCCGATCTAAACCTATCCTGCTTCAGTCTGAACCACTGCCCTTGTCCTGTCACAATCTCATGCATCTCAGATCTTAACAACACCTCAGAACTCTAAAAAATAGAATTAAAAAATAGAAAAAAGGAAAAGACAAGACACTGTGACTCCTGGATAGTTTGGAAAGAAAACAGCAAGAAATTGGAACGTTAATCCATGTGCCACATGAGAAACCCTAACAGGTGCCAAGGCAGTCTTGAAGGCAACAGCACTGGCATATGTGGAGAGGCATCACGCCTCCATACCTGTTACCGTGTGATCCCACAACACTGCAAACAGCAAACCAAAGTGACTTTGGCTAGACAGCCTCTCTTCCTGACCTGCACCACCTTCACTGCCCCCCTCCCACCAAACAGCTGAGGAGCCCACTGGTGGGAACGAGCAATACAAAACACATCAACCAGCCTCAAGCACAAGTTTTGGCAAGCCCCTTTCCTAGCATAAAGATGCCAGCACCCTATAATACACCTGGCAGTGGTGGAGAGCCCATGGTGCTGTGGTATAATTAATGTTGCTTTTCAGCACAGAGCCAGGGCACAGACTTACTCCATTATGCTCTCAGCAGGGCTGAGCCAGCGGCCTGTGCTGCCTGAAAGGGACCGCTGCCTGCACTGCTCTGTCCTCCGATAATTTTGCTTGAAGGAAAACTGGCAGCAAACCAAGGTGTTCCCTCATGAGACTGTAAATTAATGTTGCTGAAGGAAACTGGCTAGTAGTTCATGTGGCTCTGGGTTTGCTTTCCATCTGGCATCGGACTTTGAATTCCCTCTACATCTAGGAATAAAACAGGTGAGGTGCCTGGGCCACTCAGCACCCCCTACACATTACTAATTTCCTTTCATCCAAGCCTTTAAAAAAAATCCCTGATCTTGCTACAGTTTTGAAATGTTATAGGGGGTTTTTTTGCACTTAAAAAAGCAGCTGTTATTTCTCTCCAGGCTTTGCAAACATTCTTCCCATTAAGTAACTCATTTACTGCTAGCAGCAGGCACAGCTTCCTCCAACACACAGCTCTAAAAGAAGCTGAAGCATTTTACACTTTAGAAATGTGGCTATGGAAAAGAAACAGATGTATTTTAAACAAAGGTGCTCATTTTCAGCTCCTCCTCATTCCTCTGCCTCACAGACGAGGTATCTAATAAGCCCTTCACTCTCGCTGCTGACCAGCTAAATCAGCACGATGAATTGGCCTGGTGTTTTCATTAGCGACATAAAATCAATCTTTAACCAAGGACAAATAGCACTACTTCCAGTTACATCCAAGTCACAGCTTCCAGTTCTGGAGTTAGCCGTCAAGCCTGTTACTTTATGGCTGCTTCCTTGTTTTCTGCCAAAATGGAGGGGGAAAGGAAGGCTGGTCCAGAGATCATACAAGACGATATTCAAGAAGCGGAAAAGGAAAAAACCTATACAGCTACTTCCAACAAGGGATGAGATAGCATCCCAAGTTGATGGGTCTAGGCTTCTCTTCACATCAGTTATATTAAGAGAGGGGAGATTCAAGCTGAATGTGGGGAAAAATTCTGTACAATGAGGATGGTAAGATACTGGCACAGATTATTCAGAGAGGCAGTAGATGCACCATGCCTGGAAACATTCAAGGCCAGGCTGGATGTGGTTTTGGGCAACCTTATCTACTTGAAGATGCCCCTGCTCATTGCAGGGGGGTTGGACTAGATGACCTGTGATGGTCCCTTCCAACTCAAACTATTCTATGATTCATGCTACCAACTTGAGATCTACTCGCATCACCATCTACTGGGAAACTCCCATTAACATCAACTGGAGTTAGGAAGAGATATTTTAGTACTTTCACTGGAAATGAAGCCACTGGTAGCTGCACAACAGCTTTAACTTCTATACAAGGTTATTCAACTACCTGAGAAAAGGATGGATCTTTCTCCAAATATCTTCATTTCTCCTAAGTTCAAGTTGATTGTGGTGGAAAGCTCCGTGGCTGGAAAAAATCAGGCAGCCATCCCAAGTACTGCTCATCCCTTATGAGGACAAAACACCAGCTGTCCCTTTCCAATACTTGCAAGCCCCTTTGAAAGCAACACCAAAATCTGTGATACAGTCAGAAAGGTATTAGGAAAATGGAACATGACACACAGCTGCAACATGCATCACGAGTGAGCACAACACATGCAAACACAGATGTACCCTGCTCTAAGTGGTATCCATTTCTTTCTCTGCTTATTTTGCATGCTTAACAAGTGACATTTTACCTCATGCTTTTCCAAGTCTTCCTGGAAGTAATTTCTCTATGCATCTCCAGAATGCCACCAACAAAGACATGATCAAAAAGTCTTCATTTGCTTGCTCCAAAATGTTCAAATTCTCTCCTTTAGGAGAAAATTTATTAAAAAAAAAAAAAAAGAAACCAAAAAACCAACCAAACAAGCAAATATAATTTTTTTGATGTAGTAGTTACTTGGAAAAAAATAGCTAGCCAAAAAAATGTTACTTTTGGCAAACACAAGTATACACACCCACATAAAAAAACCAAACTGTCCTTCATTTTCAACTGTATGCCCACCACCGAATCATCCTTTTCTTTAATTACAGCTGACAATATCAGAGATGTCTCCAATGCAGTTTGCTCATAAAGACACATTCATTGCAATGAGATACATGACAGACTTTACACATAACAGTTGTCAACATAACTTCATTAATGTGCCTTGAGTATCCATTTGCCCACCCCCGCCCATTTCAAAACCAAAATTAAACCCTGCTTTTATTCTGTCATCGCATCTTCCAACAGCTACCACCACTCACTCAAGTGTTAGGGAAATAAGTCACCGCTTTTTCCATAGTCTTCATCAACTAATGCTACTTCCAACACAAGCCGTGTATAAACAAACTCAAAGTCACAACTGAAAGAAGCCATTTTCATTTCCCAAGACCACATGTATTTATCTTGTTGACCCATGCAATTAAGCGGTATGATTCACCAATGACTAGTAGCACAAACATACATTCATGTCTTAAATTCTGTCAAAACATGGCAAAATTAGACAGCACAGAGCAGCCACTGTTGTCATTTTAGTGATGTGCCCATGATGACTGTAGCTGGCAAAACAAACATTCCAGCATTATATGAGCTTTTTTAATGCATAAAATATTTCCTATGAAAATCAGCTTATATACTTAGAAGACAACTTGGTGTTAGAGTTCCATTATGAGAATTATCTTTATTGGGTAGAAGAGACCTAACTGTTCTTGCTTATGAAAATCAGGCAAAGCTTACCTTATGCAGAGGTGGGGCAGCAGCCCCAAATGGAAAAAACAAAACTATAGGACTCTAAACAAGAATACCCGTATTTCATGCTTGTCTAAGCAGGAGCTGAGTACATGATGAAACATGTCTTCAGATGAAGCCGAGTATCTGAAAACAAGAGACGTTAGCAAATTTTATCTTTTGAGTAAAGACATTTATCAGTCAAAAGTACTTATGACTCATGCTGAAATTAAGTTTTATATTAGAACAATGAATTAAACCACCTGTTCGTGTCATCATTGAGAAGACTGATAATCCACCTGCACAGATGAACTTTGCTGTAAAGCTGTATTGACAGCAGTAACCAAGGACTTGGTTACGACACTGCTCATTTTTCATACTCTCACAGGAACAGAAACAAAATGTTCAACTCTGGTACCTCTTTATGATTACTTGAACTGAGGGAGAACTACAAGGTAGACCAAGTTCAAGAAGGATTCAGTAGGTCCTCCCTACTCATGAGTCCTCCCTGCTCGTATCAGGCTTTGTATTTCGCAAGACCACAAATCCTAGATGAAGGTAAGGGAGTTGTGAACCTCGTAAGAGTCAAGCCTTTGGTGACCTTCAGAGTCAGGAGAGCACTGCAACCTGAAAGGAATATTGATGTAGGAGGTGGGGCACCAGCAGAAGAAAATTCCCCTTTTATTGGAATTTGGCTCAGGAGGAAGTCCCTTTGAAACTCTCTGCTGGTGTCTCACTCTACTCCTTTGCTGTGTCCCCTCTTTTGCACTACAGATGTGTGCACATACATAGGTGTAACTTAAGACTCCAATTCTCCTTATTGTCAGGCAGGTCTGTCCGCCACTGGGCTATAAAGAGAGCATTTACCGCCACAGGTATGTGTCCTCACAAAACAATCGTTGTTAGACAGCTTTTTCCCAGAGTTTCCCTCTCTCCTCCAGCCTCCCCTACCTTGTTTGGTAGGAAGATGCAACACGGGAAGGAAATTTTACAGCTGGAAGTTCCCCAGGAAACTTTGGAATAGTTCTCCTGTGGAAAAAAACCCAAACAAACAAAAAACCCAAACAACATCCATGGAAGTTCTAAAATCACTTCTAACACTGATATATTTGATACATTGCAGGAAGCATGTGGTGAATCTTTCTTTGTAAATGTGATTTGAATATACGTAGGCAATAACAGTAGACAAATTCAAGTTCTGGCAAATGAAGACTTTCTATTATTATGTACGCTTTACTCAGTAGAAATTCAGAATTACACACAAGAACATGAGAAAAAAGCAGTCATACTGACAAAAGGGGGGGGGTTGTTTTTAAATGTATTTGTTTTGCCAAAAATTCCATCCAAATGCAAAAGCTTAATATAATGTTAACTATGGTGCTGCTATTCTACTTGTATAATCAGCCTAATGCCTCTGAAGATTTAAAGAATAGTGTAGCAATTATGGTATTACACCTTAATGCCAGCTTTAAAATTAAGGGAAAAATTACTTCTATATGCCTCACAGAAACAAGCAATTGCTTTATATCCATCATCCTTGAAAGCAAGCTGTAAACTGTCCAGTTTCAAAACAGACAGATGAATCTTATGCAATTTGTCTGGTTTCTAGTTATTAGGATGATTTATAATAAAAAGCTGGAGGGGGAGAATTAGGTGCTAGGGAAAGATGTTTGGGCACATATCAACCACCAAAATGGATTAAGATCAGATGAAAAAGAAAGAACAGAACAGCTATTAAATTCCTGCCTAGTCTTCACTGGGACTGTTGTTATAAAATTTGAGTACAGCTGCACTTAATGAGTTTGTGTAAAAGCAGACATCATACAAATGGGAGAAAGTAGGAACTTCATCCAATTAGATAAGAGAATTGGCCAGCAGCCTCCAATGAACTGAAAAGCTCTTCCAACTTTAGGGATGAGAGCTAATTATAACTCTATTTTTGTGTGTGTGCGATGCTAGTAAATTACTAAGCAATGTTGTCCTGTCAAAAAACTATGTCATATGCACTGACTTGATTATTACAGATTAGCCATGTGCCAGAGATGTGGCCGGATAGTGATTAGCCTTGATAACAAAAGAAGTAATTCTTCCTCAAACTTCAGGTGCAAATGCCTTTCCTTATTTAGTTTCTCCCAAAATGGGTGGAGTGACAAGAATTTCTATTTCTTCTTCACAGTGAGGAAGACATGTTGACATAGATAATTTTGTGCCTGTTCAAGAAAAGTAGCTCAAGAGATGTTCGCTGTTGAAACTAACACACAATAAGATGAAGAATCAGGCAGAAAGGTTCTCACTTTTGCTTTATAACAGTCAGTACTGCTTCTTTCATCACCCCCAAGCATGCGTCTTTAACATACTATGCTACAGCTACTTAGGGTGTGCAACTCCCAGCAGCCATGTCACAAACATCCTTCTTGGCTCCATGGCCAAGTAAGTCTCCCAAACACCTCCAGGCAATTTTCAAGAAACAAAAGACATTTTATGTAAGGGGAAAAGTGTGAGAAGGCATGGTCTCACTCTGTGGAAGTGCTTGCTGAGGGCAGCAGGGAGGGCAAGTGAAATTAGAGAATGTATTCACTGAATATTAGAAAACAGGTTCAGACTCTGGACCCTGCTATTTCACTTCACTCGTGTTTCCTCTGGAGTAAGTGCTTACGACCACTGTCAAGCAATGTCACTCCTTATAGCCTAACTCCAGGGCTCCATGCTCACTGGCAAAACCTGAGCAGACCGTCATTATGAGTATGAAGTGTAGCTCAGTTTTCCTTTCAGGACAATGTAGAGCCACTGAGACTCTCTGAAAGAAGCCAGAAAAACAAGACAAAAAAACTCCAGAGTGGACACAGAACATTGGAAGGCCGGGACTGCTAATGAGACACCTGTAAACAACGATGAAACACTCAAATATGGGATTAAAAAGGGCAGTGGGAAGAGTCAAGAAGAGCTGTTTTTGAATCTATCCAAGCCAAATTTCCAAACTAATATATTTTAATTCAATTATCCTAGAAGCAAATAAACTAATTAACTTAGATTTATATCATCAGTAAGACAACAGAGCCAGAAACATCTCAAAGAGGCTTACAGCAATCTTTTGAACATTGAATGAAGGCTATCAGTGCAGCTCCTAAAACTAATACAGGCAAGAAAGAGGTTTAAGGCTTCTAAACACAGATTCAGCATGTCCATTTAGAAATGCTAAATAAAAACTGTGGTGCCTTATGAAATGAAAAGCAAATCACCAAGAAATCAGCTTTCAGGGATCAGCTGAACAGCCACATTGTACTCCCACGGAAAATTACCCAGCAGCTTTTTCTGAGTGAAGAAACACAAATCAGTTTTGCTTAGCAAATGCAGGAGCCAAACTCTTCTATTGTGAGGGTTTCAATAGACGCTCAAATAACTTTGACAGCGTGGAGGGGGAAGGGTGTCTCTGACCCAGTTTCTACATTACAGCGTCGCTTGGGTGATGGTGGTGCGAGTGTTCACAGCAGAACCTCTTTTCTCTGATTTTCTTCTCCTGCTTGCCCACCATCTCTTTGTTTAAATAATCCACAGATGTTATCATGGGCTCAAGAATAAGACTAATTGAGCTTAACGATTGTCGGCGACTTCTTATATGCATTCAGCTGGTGATGTCTTCAGCACAGAGGCCCTTTACACAGTGCAAGAGGAAAATTCTCTTTTTTGTTTGGCTTTCTCCTTTCATAGCCGTTTTGAAAGTAGTGTTCTCATTTCATCCTGACACCTCTACTCAAACACTCCTAACATGCCGTGCGAAATTTTGACAGTCAGACCCTCCTCACCTGGTGGAACCAAAATGATTTTTTTCTAGGTTCTCTGCCAAGAAGTTTCTTGCTTCTTCTCATGCCACTGATCCAGAAGAAGATGCAATTGCCCCCATTTGTAGAACAACAAAAAACTACAGAGGCAGGGAACTGGACTACTGAGAAAGGGGACAAATGCCAGAAAGAAAGGCTCCACGTGCAGAGGTGGCACGGAAACTGAGAGTCTATGTGTGCAAGCATGTAAGGCCAGTGTCCCCGCCAGGCACCGGGGCAAGAGGTGTGACAGATGGACTGGTCTGAAAGCACTGAGCATCTGAGTAATAGAGGCAAAATCCAAAGGATGCATATGAAGCTGAAATGACAGGGTTTTATTCCCACAGCAAGGTCTGAAATACACTTATGAGTCTGAATATCCACAATAATAATTTTCTCTCTATAAAGCCGTCACTGCTAGCCATGTTTCAATCTGGTTTTCAACAGAACTTGAATTATTATGAATTCTCACTTGTCTGCTTTGATATGTCACAAACCATCACAAAACTGACAGCTCTCTGGCAGACTTTCAAGCATCTTTAAAAACACAAAACCAGCCTTGCTTCTAGTGCTTTCCCCACTTCCAGCTCCTAAACCAAAATCTAATCCAGGGGCTTGAAAACAGCAGAGTCAGAATCAGAGCTCACCAATGTCCTGATAAAGAAAGCTGAAACTAAAAAGTTACGGTGACAAAAGCAATGGAATAAAGGGGAAAAGCAAAGCAGGAACGGTTTTGTCAGCCGTAGGCTGCACAGTGGTATATGACCCAGCAGGGGAACCAGCCCTTGAGAAGCACACAAATAATTCTGCTGTGCATTGGCTGGGATTACACCAGATGTCTCCCAGCACAGATGCATGAATGTGGGGCTACTGTGCAGTCCAAACCCAAGCAATGGAAGGAGGTGAGCCAGTAGAACTGCAAAGGAGATCCCTGTTCAATCCTATCAGACGATAAAGCAGTCAAAGATGTAAGGAGCCGCTGTCGTCAGCCACAAAACCTCTTCCCAACTCTCTCTCTCTAACTTTCCTTCGCTAAGGAATTTTGATTAAAGTGCTGCTACACTTTTTTTAGGGCTATGGAGACTGGTCACTCTTGCACTAGTCAGTTATACTCATGAGATAAAACTAAAAAACTAAGACCGGAGAGTGGAAATCCTGAAGAAAAGGTGCAATGTAGCTTTTATATTTCAATCAACAACACATTTGTATTCTCACTCCATTTGAGAAACCAGGAAATCCCTTTTACACTTTCCTCCCCAGAATGTTTTCTTCCTTTTTTTTTTTTTCCCCACTGGGGAAGAAGAGATCGATTGGAATATTTACCTTATAAGCCTAGCTCATTTTGGTTTGAATACAACAAATTTTACTTCATTTTCTCAAAATACATGCATTTCCTGCAAACATTTGTGTAATCTGAAAACTCATTTTTGTTAGGAAATTTTGACCATTTCTAGTGATTTCTTCTTCATGAGAATTGTGTCACTTACCTGGAAATCATTAGCTAGTACGCTAACCCCAGAACTTTCACACAAGTGACAGAGGCATAATTCCCTCTGCTGCCAGAAACTTCCCTCTTGACTTTGGACTACTCACTTTGCCTCTGTGCTCCCTAAATCCAGTTATAAAGTGGACATTATAGCAACTTGTGCCTCACAGAAGCACCATGGGCCTAAAACCACTGATTGTGAAGCTTTTGCATACTGTGGAGGAAGACGGTAGAGAATATATAACAACCCATGTGAATACGGCTTTATAAAGATGCTGCAGAAGATGATGGACTTGACTGAACTACTATGTGCAGCTGAGAAAAGCAATGTATTTTCTGAGCTACCAAAGCCTTAAGACACTCTTACTCTTGCAAATAGCATCACAAAATCTCTAATGGATTACAGATAGGCAGGACTTCTGGTTTATATTTCAGCCAGAAGACAAGAATCACTCTGCTGCTCAAGGGGCTAAAACCATGCAGTGAGTCAAACAGATCAAAAGGGAATGCAGTCAGTACCACAAAGTCAAGACTTATGGAATAAATACCATCACTCCTAGAGCACTTTTATTTTATCTCCAGTGGAAAAGCCAGGCTCAGCCTTGCTAATGGCATAGGAAGAGTCTGCTGCCTGATCCCGTATGCCTGTGGTGTTGCTTCAGTGCTGGACATTTGCAGCTCCTCTCCTGCAATTTAAAGCATGTTTTCTCAACTCAGCCTTAGCAAAAACCCTTGCCTGACAAGAACTGATCTCATTCACTTGTTGGTCTTTGACATCCTTCATCTAGATTCAGGGTGGTCTATTTGCCTTTCTCTGAAGGCTCCCTTCCTTCACACACCAGAGCTGAGCTGGACATGGTGAGGCCGGTGGCATCCCGGTGCAGATATATGCTATCCGAGCCCGGTGCTCTCCTTCTCTGCAGATTATCAGCAGTACCTGGTATCAGAGCTGGTGGGGAAAGGGAAAAAAGAGAGAAAAACTGAGAAATATTAACCAGATGATTAAGGAGTAAAGAATGGCAGATGAAACTAAAAATAGTCCCCTTGGCAGTTGTAAAGGAAATTCGTTTGACAGCAGGCTGCTTCTTTTGTCAAGAGTGGTTTGTTTTGCAAGAGACTATACCAACACCGGCTCTTCTTATCTTGGTTGTCAGTTTAACTGACAAAAAGGAGCAGGGGTTAACATCACTGGAGCCACAGCCAGTCTTAACATTTGTTTGTTTTCATGCATGTGCGTGTTTTAAGAAGCAGCCCAGGGATTAATACTGGCAAGAAACTGTGGTGCAAGCTCAGTTAAGCAATTTCACAAAAATCTTAAGAGTACTCACTAGTTACTAAAGGCAACAATTAAGCCCCTGCCTGCTGCTGGTTTTGTTCCCATGCCTCCTGCTTCAGCCATCCAAAGAAGGGGATCATGATGACTTTTCTGCAAAACAGAAAACGGTCACAAGTTCTTCCATGCACAGGCAGCAGCGGACACCCTTGTTCATATACTGCTTTTTCAGTTCTCAAGGTAAATAACCCAAAACATGCAGAGGCTTCTGGATACAAGAAAATGAAAAATCAAAATGAACTAAGTTGTTTTATTTCCACCCACACTCCTTCCTGATGTTTGAGCATGCAATAACATTTACACTTTCATGTATGAAGGTAAGAAGTAGGAAGGAAGAGGTTTTAAAAGAGACCACCTTAACATCTCCTTTCTTACAGAAGAGAAGACAATAGAAAACAGAAGAAGGGCAAAAAAATGAGGCCATCAACAGCTTCCCTGACAATTGCCCGTAAAATTGCAGGTAAGCCTGTATGTTCCTCATTAACATGCCTTCTGGCATTCCTGCAAGCTTTTCAAGAGCCTGGTGGTCATGGCTGCCAATATCTGCTGGTGAGGAGGTAAGCAAATCACAGCCTGTCCAAGTTAAACAAGCAAAGATTTTGAGAAACTCAACAGACACACAAACATGGTGTGTGGGAGTGAGCACTCAGGTACGATGTAGGCCCAAGGGAAAACAACTCTTACTAGCCTTCTCTTCATTGGACTTTCTTGGAACATTCATTTTTAAACTAAGTATGCAGCACTAAAGCCTGGGATAGTTGAAAACAGGAC
>JANHGB010054674.1:11456-24587 GCA_026283785.1 Coracopsis vasa
GGTTTTTTTCCAAGCAAAACATTCATTATTATTCTTCTCTTTTGATACCTTTAGTAGGTATTAAGCACCTTAATACCTACAGGTGTGGTTGAGATTGTGTGCAGGCCTTCTTGAGAAGGGGATATTCCAAAAAGGAAGTGGCAGTGGCAGTGTGGAAGCTGGCAGATGCTTTGCCCCTGAAAATTGTTACCACACTTGCCCTGTTGGATTCAAGATGTCCATGAGCCCTGGGTGTGCTACCTATCGTGGTGATTGTTTAATAGGTTTAATAGTAGATGGCTATGTAAAGGGTAAGGGAGGAACCTTCACTCTTCCAGTTGTCAGTGCAAGCTTTCTGCTTCATCTCAACAGAAGTACTTTGTATTTATATAATGGTAGACTGTTCATCTGCTTTTTGTTGTGTTTTCTAAAGCTCATTTCCACCTATTGTGTTCTGTGGCCTTGAAATGAATAGACAAGTGTATTCTTGTGGAAGTGTTTCCCTTTCATTTGTGTTCATTAGCCATTAATGTCAAAGCTTATCCCATTTTCTCATGTTAGGTGCTGCTTCTCAAAAGGAGAAATTCTGTTTTCAGGCAAAATGTGTTTCTTTCACAGGACAAGATAAAGCAGTGTTAGTTGGGTTTGGTTTTTTTTTTATTTTTTTTTATTTTTTTTTTACAAATGGTTCCTAGTTCAGGGCTGCAATAATGCAGCTTTCTAATTAGAGGACATAATACCTGTCCTCCTGGGCATTATCTCAAAATGGCTGAAATTTATTTTAGCTGCATAAAATATGATTGGATCAGCATGTGTTTGCCAAGCTATAATGATAACAACTGACATTTATGCTCTCCAGTGTTTGAAATACTCTTTTTTGCATCTCTAAATGTGGTGGTAAACAGAAACCAGTTTGTCTCTTAATTTTTGTGATATGATATGCTGCTTTATTTCCTTTCCCTCTTCCTCTTATTTCCCTCCAATCAGTTTTCCACTTGAGCAGCTTTCTTATGCTAGAACCTCTGCTTTCACAATGGGCTCTTAATGCTGGCTCACAACTTGTCATGATTGCTTGGCAGTATTGGCAGGCGTGGGGGGGGGGCGGTGGTGGGGTGCTCCGACCACAAGAAGATACCTTCTTGCATCAAATTTTTTGGTATTATTTAGTTCAGTATTCTGGTTCTTAAGGGTGTTGTGACGGGTTATAGGTAGTTTCTGCTTTCCTTTATACTTGGCTTAAAGTTTGTGTAGTGTTACGTTAAATGATAAGGAAACGTCAGTATTTGTGTGACCTTTGCAAAAGTTTGGTAAGTAAGGAGATCATGGCTGTTTTGTTTTTCGAATACATACAGTCATTTTATTCCCTTTTCACTTGCTTATTTTTTACTTTACGAATGGAATGATAAAGCCCTTATAACTAAAATGTGGGTTTTTTTCCCCTTCAAGTCAAACTGCATAGGCCAAATAATCCTGTGTATAGTGTCTCTTTACTAAGTAAATAACAGTGAAACTTGAATTGCAGCCAAAACTTTATTTGTAAGCTTAACTGTTGCTCTGATTTCATCTGGTAGGACCTGATTGTCCCAGATGCTGGTTCTGTTTGGCTAGTCAACCACAACTGGCCCCACATACCCTGACTGGAATTAATGAAGCACCTTCAGCACAGTGCTGCTGTAGCTACAGCTGTCAGGTTGGTTGAGGGAAGGAAACCTGCTATACATTTTTAAGGTCTGCTTCCCTATGCTGATGAAGTGCTTCTGAATGTGACAGTTCCCAGACTTGGTAGATTCTTCAGCTGGGATGTAAAATTTGCATTACATTTCCTGGGTGACATGATCTATTCTCCAAACTGGCAAGCTCAGTCCAGCAACTGCTTTGAGTAATTTGCTGAATAACTGGCATTAATAATGACAAAAGAGTTGCATGTGGGGGGATATAAGGGTGTGTAAATGCACCAGTGCTCACACATGCTTACTCAGGTTACAGTACGCTTCCTATAAAATGTGTATTGAGAGTCTTTGCTATATAAATGTTAGAGTCATTTGGGAGGCAAAGACCACGACTTTCCACCCTTAAGTTAGACTTCCATAACTCATAGCTATTGTGTTGAAAGTTACGGTGGTTTCACAGTAGGAGAAAAAAATACTACATCTGTGCAGGAAGGTGTTTTTACAGTTTAGTGCATGGTGACTTGTTTAATATTCTTTGACATTTATTGACACATACAGAAAATGCAAATACTCAAACAGGGATAATGATGGTGGTCAACTGGATGGAAAACTCTAATCATCAGGCACTAACTGTGCCTGGGCTTGATGTAAAGGTCAAATCACAGAATGAATCTGCCACCTGGTAAAATATGGGAGAGAACTGTTATTCCAGAAGAAACCACTGATTCTGATTACCTAATTGTGTATTCCTTTTGATGTCCTGGTTATGGGGGAGAAAAAAAAAACCCAAAGACAATTTTTTCTATATTTTTGCTCTTAGAAAGAACTACGTGTTGATTCTCTATGAGCTAGTGAAAGCTGACTTACTTTGTATCAGTTAGGTAATGGGCCTTATTTAAGAATTTTCTAAAGGACACCCTATGTCAACGTGGGATTGCCTTAAAACATGCTTTTTCTTGTTTGTTTGGTTTTTGGTGGGTTTTTGTTGGTTTTTTTTCATTCTACCAAAAGGTATAAAATATGTCTGCTTTCCTCTGCCCCATGTCCCTGTAGTGATTCTGACTGATTACATTGGCACTTGGTGGTGACAGAAGAATGGATCACCTGCAGTCTGCTCAGCTTGCTTCTGGACTTAGCCAAGAGTCTGCTCCCTTGGATGGGAGCTGCATCAGCACTGCTGATAGCCTTCTCTCCCCCACCCCCCTTTCCTTCATTTTTATCTTAAACAGGTCAGAAAATCTGGCGAAATGCTTTTACTGGGAATGTTCAATGTGACCGTGTCTGTCAGTAACTTGGAACTTTTTATGCGTTCTGCTAGGTTATAACTTCTTAACCATTTGCAGAATAAACCCTTGTATTTTCCTGTGTTACTTGTGGAAAAACCTGTCAGCATTCGATGGCAAGATCTAAAAACCAGAGTGTTCTGTTCATCGACTAGGTAGGAAATGGACTTGGCAGCATTTTTTAAAGAACTGCTTTGTTTCTGTTGTTATGGGGAGTATATTATAAGATCCAGTGAGATAATCCACTCTCACCTGGAACATTGTGCTTAGTTTCAGGTACTGTTTTTTAAAAAAAGAAAACTGGAGGACAGGAAGAATTTCCACATGCTGGTGAAGTATAGTATTTGGGGACTGATGAAAAGAAGGGTGCTTTTTTAAGGATATGCAATCCTAAACTTTTAGGTGAGGTAAAGTGTGGGATTTGATTTTTATCCTTTTTCCATCAAAATTTTTGGACCTCCAGAGCACTTAAAAATGAACAAAAGGCAAAAAAGACTTAAGAAGGAGAAGTTATCCGTGGTTTATGTACAGTTTATCCGTGAGTAAGTCATCCTCTCTTTCCCAAACACTGACATGTTTGGTACAAAAGTAAGCAGCAGAATATAAGGTAAGTTGGTGGAGAGACCCTGTGGAAAATTAGACAGCAGCTTTGTACTTCAGGCAGAAGATGTGCACCGGCTTGAAATACTGTGGACTTCTTTTGTAAACTAACTTAGAAATAACTTGATCTGTTTCCCACGGGTGCAGGAAGAGGTTGACAGTGAATTCTGCCCTACAACAGCCCCACCTGCCATGAACTGCTCAGGCCACAGGATGCCACTGTTGCATTTCTTTTCAGAAGGTCAAAAGAAACTGTGACAAACCATTTCCATGAACTGGACACCTAAATTTAATGCCTCTCTTCCCTTCTTAATGCATGCAATTGCCAATGTTACGGCCCAGACAGACCAGATGTAAATAGCTCAGAGCTGCCCAGGATTACATGTTTTGATCTGTAACAAAATGCTTGGATACCTTTTAAGGATAGATTACTGAACGCAGCATCTCCGTGCTTTCATAAATTTTCTATGCACAAGAAATCAGGCAGGAGTGTTGACTCCAACCCTGATAGTTTTGACCGCAAAACAAATATCCTTTGTTATTGGATTTTATCTATGTCCAGATGAGAAAAGAAAAACACTAGATGGAAGAGTAGATTAACTGAGAGAGAAGGCAGACTGCTCGTAATTCCTACCTCTTGTAAAACAGGCAAGAACTCCTACCATGTTAATAAAACTTCATAAATATTTTACTAACATAAAATGGAATGTAATGCATTCATGCCAGGAGACAGAGAAGCGGTGCGAGCTCCTAGATAGCTCCTCTTGCTGCAATTTTGTGCATTTTGTAAGCAGGCACCCAGAAGCATAAGCTTCACCAGTGCGAATTTTAGAGCAGTAAGGCTGCAAAGATTTGCACAGGATCTAAATGCCTTCTGAAAGCAAATTTCAGTCCTGAATATGTTTACATTTAAGTGGTAAATTATTATAGAAAACCAAGTACAGGACTGCAGATGGTCTCAGATCTATTCAGACAGGGGTTTCCCCAAGTTCAGCCTGACACAGATGGAATTTGGGAGAAAGGACTGTTAAGAACTGGGGGAGAAATTTTAATGCTAACACTCAGATTTTTAAGGGCCATTTTGGTTTTGCCCATCATGTTAGGGAAAAATGGCTTCAGACTACTACAACTCTGCTTAAGAACAGGGAGAAAGAAAATGAACAAAAAGATTTCAGAGACAGCTTGGGTGGCCGGCAACAGCAGAACTTGAGGAAAGTCAGCATGGAAGTGACAGCTGTGGTGATTCAGAGCATTAGCGAGGCTGGTGTTACTGCTCCACACTTCAAGCTGATATAAATACGAAGGGGCCCACAGACAACACTCTTTCAGGATTCAAGGCTTTGATAGAAACATCCTCTCTGCCTTCAGCCTGTTTTGGAAATGTTCCAGAAGCTGGCTATTCCCCAGCCAGAGTCTAGATTCAGTGTGACAAAATTCCACTTTTCAGAAATCCATGTTGTAAGATTTTAAAATCAGAACTAGGCAACTGCTCGGAAGACACTGGGAAGGACTCAACCTTGGAAAAGAAACAACTACCAAACAAACAATTTACATGCTACCAAAGACAACAATAAAAGAAGCCTTAGGATGGTTTCCATTGCTGTTAAAAATAAATATTTGTTGTATCACACACCAAAGATACAACATTAATAGTAAATCAATTAAGATTGTTTACATTTCTTTTGCCAAAGCAGTATTTGGTGTCGTGATGGGGTTTTTTTCCACTAGGACAGAAAAAAATTGACCAACACATAACCAACTACTTTGTTCCCAAACTCAATTTACTTCCCCTTCCAAAGACCAGTGATTTCAAAATCTCTTTAAGAAGAAAAAAAAAATAAAAATAAAAGGAAGCCTTCAACCCAAATTCTTTTATTGCTGTTCATAGCAATAAACAACAGAATTGATATAAAAGCAACACTAAGACGGTAGAAAAAAAATATGCCAAAGCTAATTTTAGTCCTGCTGATCTCAGGAGCTTTGTGTTCCTATCAGACTCAACAGCCTCCAGTGGTGCCCTGACTGCCTGGCTGGCTGGCGAAATCTGTCCCTGGAGGTCTATTTATGGCACCTTGTACCCTATACCTAGACTGGGGGACTGCACTGATCCAAGACACAGATGTGACCTACTCAAGTAAATTACCAGGAAAAAAAAAATAAATCTAAATGGTTCACACTTTGTTTTCTGCAAATCAGCCCTCTGGACTTCAGTAGCTAGCCAAAATCCAGTCCCCAAAGTTATTTCTGTTAAAAGGAGAAACTTGATGACAGAATCATGTGTATCTTTGATACAAACCCATCTGCTTACATACAACACAGAATCCTTTTACCTGCAACAAGGTAAGAGCAAATGATGGTTCTCATCCAAAATCAGCCTGTACCATATCCAGTCCATTCATGAGCTTCTTCTACTTTTTTCTCCTTAGAGACACATACCTACTGATACTTCTGGCTGTTTCTCCATAATCAACACAATATTCTGTGGCTTGTTTCACTGGTTCTTATGTCATACATAGGCAACTCCAGCAATCGCTAGCTCAATGCCTTGTGTTTGCTTTATGAGTTCCCAGGGAAAATCCCTTCAGTCATCTAGTTAAGTTTTTAATGCAGATCTCACCATGTAACTCTGGATTGGTTGCAACCCCATTATTTCAACTACCAGGTTCCATAATGACTTAAACCACTTTTTAAACACTTACCTTGCCTGCCAGCTTCACTGAATTTTACCCAGTCCAAATTGTATCCCTTCCATTCAACCCAGTCTTCCATCAAACCAAAATGGCAACACCTCAACCTTTCCAGCCCAGCAAGAGAAATGGTTTAACAAAACGACTAGTTATACTGTAGACAGCTGCTGTCAAGGTACTTCCGTACTTCAGCTATACCCCCCGCCCTCCCAAATTCTGCTTCCAGCCATGTCTTCTTGTGATTTTTGTACACTTTTTATGAAACCTGCCTACCTGAAGGGAGCTGTAATTCCTTCACCCCACATCAACAGCAACATCCTCTGCTGGATGCAAGTGAAGAATGGATCTCCCAAATGTTTACCATCTAGACAGGAGAATGGAATTCATGCAGGCACCCTGATCTTCCTCAGGGTAAAATCTGCCAAACTAGCCTAAACTACCTTTAAATAGAAACAGTTAGAATTAGGAACAGAACTACAAAGCAGTAAAACTCCTGCTGTTAGACTGCCTTTGCTAGCAGGATGACAGCCCCAAACTGAGAAGGCGTAGCGACTAACTGGTGGGTAGTAGTGTCTCAAGCTGCAACTTCACATTAAAGCTTCAGTTACATTCACCACTTGCTGCTGCCAAGAGAGGTAGCCCTCTCCCCCCATCCCTCCCCCAGTTTCTTCCCTCTGGGACACATGCTTCTGCCAAGTCCTTGCTCCAGCACACATTTGCTTACAGCACAAAGCCAATTCAACTCACTAAACCAGCAGAAAGTAAATTGGTTTTGGCTAGAAAGCAAGCTGAATTGGCTTACTACATGATCAAGCGAGCACTAGGGTTGGTGCAAGACAGAAAGAAGATGAACTGTACAGCTGAAGGTGGGAACAGCAGGAAAGGTCTAGGTGAGGTGGGAATGGTGAGAAGCGAAAGAAGCTGTTAACACAGCTCGACTGCAGCAGGGAATCACAGTCTTACCACAGTACAGCAATTTACAAAACGCATCTGGAGCACGCAGTTCCCATAGATATCTCATTTCAGGGACAGCAATTCCTCTGATACTTGCATGTTATTAAAGGGGATTTTGTATCTAGCCTTAGCATGGAACTGCACTAACAATTACAAATCTTAAACCCAAATTCAAGAGGCACAGGTACCCCAAGTGCGTTGCCTGGGAAGGAAAGGGATTTTCTGGTCCCAGCTCTTCTGCAGGATAGTGCCAGAGACTAGGGAAGCTTTGCAAGGTTTCACATTAACCCCACTGTTCTGCTTCTCAGGCCCCGATTGGTTTTGTGTATGGGACTGCACAATGAGCAAGTCCCTCATTCCAATGCCGGTTCATGGGTCTGCTCCAAGCTCTCTACAGAAATAGATACATAGAATCATAGGATGGTTTGGGTTGGAAAGGACCGTAAAGGTCATCCAGTTCCACCCCTCCTGCCATGGGCAGGGACACCGTCCACTGGACCAGGCTGCTCCAAGCCCCGTCCAACCTGGCCTTGAACACTGTCAGCGAAGAAGCATTTGCAACTTCCTTGGGAAACCCATACCAGTGCCTCACCAACCTCACAGTAAAGAGCTTCTTCCTTATATCTAACTTAAATCTCCTCTGTTTAAGTTTTAACCCGTTACCCCCTGTCCCATCACTACAGTCCCTAATGAAGAGCCTCTCTCCAGCATCCTTGTAGGCCCCCTTCAGATACCGGAAGGCTGCTATGAGGTCTCCACACAGCCTTCTCTGTCCCCCAACAAAAAGCATCCTGTGGGGACCAGCACATTATTCCTCTGTAAGAGAAACACTCCAGGCTGGCAGTGAGAAGACAAAGCCCCTGGAGATCCACCACGGTGAGGGCTTTCAACAGAGTACCAAGCACTGATACTGCATCCATTCAAACAATCAGTTAACCTAAAACATGGCTTTACACCAGAGGGGTATCTAGTCACTTATCTCCCTTTCCCATCCGTCTAGCATAGCACAGCCTGTTCCTACCCACCTGCTCCTAAGGCAGGGCAAGTTTCCCCCATTTTCCTCTACCTTCTATCCTCTGTACATCTCGTCCTGCCCTGAGCACTGCAAGTCAGTGATGTTGGTTTTAATAAAAAAAACAACCAGTAGAGACTTTGAATTTTAACTTTATTAACCTACAAGTTTTATATCCTCTCAGGGCCTCTCCAGAGTCTGCCTCAGCACCGCCATGCTCGGGGGCCTCAGTTTATTAAACTAAACCTCAGCCCAGCCTGTCACACACCGGCTCTCCCCCACGGCCGGGCGGGAATCAGCACCCACCCGTGCTTCCCCCTGCAGCGACGGTCTCATGGAGGCGCGCAGGCCCCGCAGCGCGACGATCCGACGGGCACGGCAGCACCTGCGCGGGGAGCTGGCCGGCCTGCCTCAGGCCCGGGGTGCGGTGGAGGTGGAGGTGGAGGTGGAGGTGGAGGTGGAGGTGGGAGGGCGGGCCCAGCAGTTGCCGGAGCTGCTCCTGCTGCTGGGCGGGCTGGAGCTCAGGTGAGGGACGGCGGGGCGGAGGGAGCGCTGGCCTTCGGCCCCGGGGTGCTGAGGCACGGAGCAGGCAGAGGGGGCACTGAGGCAGTTGCTGGCCGGCGGGTGGGTAGCGGGGGCGCGGCTCCTTCGCTAGGGATGTAGAGGGGTGGCCGGTGTGAGGCCCCAGCTCCGGGGCTCTGCCGGAGGGCCGAAGTGGGGTTTCGGTTTGGCGTCCTGATGCTGAGGCAACGGGACCGGTACCGTGAGGAAAAGTGCGGGGTTGCGCTTTGGTTAATGGCTTCTGCCGGAGCAGAGGAGCTGAGCTCCCCCGGAGGAAGGCCCGGCCTCTTTGTTAGCTGTAAACAAATGGAAACTAATTTATTTCTATAGTGACACCCTAAGGAGATGGAAGTCAGGAAGAGAGTTCTCGGTTTGATCAGTCAAAATTAAATCGACCGCAGGCATTTCTGTGGTAATGCTGAAAGGCTGCGTTGAAGGCAAATAATGATAAAGATTGCTTATGTGCTTAAACTTTGTGTTTCTGTATTTTACAGGTCTGGGCTTAAGAGTACTGCACATGAAAGGGTAAAGACACTTTCAGGAAATAACATGCCTGTAATATTTAATACCAGCTAATCAAGGGTGTGTCTTCTCGACAACTGATTTTCTTCCCAGCACAGCTTTGCCCATACCTAACATCTATCCAGATCACAGGCAATGCTGGGGACACTAAGGGTGCCCCCCTTTTAGAGACTTCCAGGACAAAGGTCACAGCCTGCGCTTTCAGGTTTGCCCTGCCGTCAGTGGCAGTTGTGTGCGTGCTCATGGAACGTACCGGTATTTGCTGGGTTTAATGCTTTATTAAGACAACACTAGAGAAGCTAGGATTCATGTTCTTAGTGGACACCATGCTTTGTCCTTGCAGCAAAGGTCAGGACAGACCTAGTAAGTAAGCTAAGCACAATAAATGTTGAATATAAAAGCATTACAATTACTTGATGAATAGGAAAATGTAAAGATAAACTTCCTTCTTTAATGAAGTTACTTCACGTATAGTTTAAAGGCTGATACTTCTTTTGCTTCATAAGGAAGTTAGTACTAAGTCTTGAAACTGCATGAAATGGGTGCAAGTGCTGGTCAATGAATAACTAAGTAAAGCTATAAAATGAACCAGGTTTATTTCTCTGGCTCAGGAAGTTATTTTAGAAAGAAAGAATACATGTAAGAAACAAGATGCCTCATGCTGGGAGACGATACCAAGATAAGCAGTACAGGCACCATGAGAACCATGGATCTGATAGATATGGGGAAGACAGAAGAGTGAGAAAACCATACCCATACAATACAAGGTATGTCTCTATCACCTTAAAGAAACACATTACAGCAGGTCTTTGACATGTCTTTTAACTTTGTTTGGTTTTCCATGCCATCATGTTACAATAGTAAGAAGGCATTTACTCAGCCTTGAAATTGTGAAGCGTGAGCATGCCACATTTGGAATCGGGGAGCTATTTTAGACTTAGAAATTTAACCCTTTTCTTTGTAAAGAGAGGGGACAGAAAGATAGGCTATGTGACACAGGCAGATATGTGCGTTTCCTGGGTTATCTGGATCAAGCTGACTCACAAGCAGGTGAAGTGTGGCCATGTGTCTTAGTACTGTTCCTTAGGAGGCTGGTCAGCAGGTGACAACAAGCCATGATTTGCCAAGTATGCATTGCTTAAATGAGAATGTTACATGACTGAGACAAGCACAGGGACCTTCTGAAGTCTCAGATTGCTCTATTTCAGCTGTGAACAAGTTAATATTAATCTAAACCAAAATTACTTTCAGTACTTGCAGTCGATAAATGAGTATTTGTTTAAGTGTCTAAGGCTGTTTGCAGCACTTGATAGTGGGTCAGCCCCTATCACTGCAATAAGCAGATCAACTAATGGGTTTGGAGTGACAAATAAACTCTTCTCCTTCCAGCCTGGCCAGCCTACAGAATATTAGGTGTGAGCTTAGGCTGTTTCGTTTAAGGCATGACAGTGCCTGCATTGGAGGAGAGAGGTCTGTAGCTCTGAATGGCACTGGCAAATTAGCCATGGCAGTAACGTGTTCCGCATGCCCATGTAGTCTCTGGGGGCGTGAGTGTAGGGCAATTTAAGAATAGAGACAAAGAGGGAGAGGAGATAAAATATAATTAAGATTATTGAAAAGCTGAAATACAGAACTATGCCCTCATAATACGCATGTTAGCAAGAAAAACAGGGTGAGAATAAAAGCAGCAGTGAAGAGCACTGTGTAGACTAGGAGTACCTATGGCTAAGTATAAAACATTTGGATGGTGGTACCCTATTATGTTATGGAAATAGCTAATGAATTTTTCTTCTGTTTCTCCAAAATCATGAAAAAATGGAGAGAAATGGGAACAAATGTCAGCCTAAGAGTCATCCTTAGAGGCTGAATGACTGTCCTTGGCAAAAGCAGAGATCAGAAGGCGATATAGTTAAATTATTTTGAACATATTAGAAGTGAAAGCAGCAGATATCAGAAATGTATTCATTGAACTGTGGTGAGAAAAAAAAAAAAAAGATGAGTTTTTGGGTGCGGTTTTTTTGAGGTTGGGTTTGTTGGGGTTTTTTTATTTCTTTTTTTTCCTATATAGTATAATAAGAGCAACGTGTGAAAGGATAGCTATAAATTAAACTACCACTTCTTAATAAAGCCCTTCTCTGGACTTCTTGGTTTTGCTGTTGGTTTGAAATGACTGGACATGTAGACTGAAAATTGGTGAATGGATTGTAAAGGCCCAGGACAACAGACCATCCCTATATCCACGGAGGATTAGAGGAAGCTGCAGCTAAAGTCTGTAATAGCCATGGAGATAATAAGAGTCAAGCTGAGAATCTGGGGTAACCAGCCCTCATTACAACCAATGAAAAAACTTTTCCATCAGTTGTTTTGATGGAGTTTAGCTTAACCTATCAGCATTTCCCCTACTTAGCTCTCATGACAAAACCAGCTGCTCTTGTAAGGGCATTTCAGTATTTTGGTGAAGGCTGATTGACCAAAAGACCTCCTCTATAACGAAATAGGAAGAGTTTTGTGGAAGCTGTAATTTGGGTGCCTAATGCTTTTATCCCTTACAAGCAAGACTTTCTAGCCAGAGTATTTCTCTTAACAAATGCATTTCTTTCTGAAGCTTTTATAGCAACCTTAATCTCATTGCTGAGGTGAAAGAGTTGTATTACCCAGAACTGGAAAGTCCTGAAGGAAAACAGAAGCAAAGGTGGTCAAAATAGGCTATTGTGAGAGGAGAAAACCAAAAAGCATCTAAAACAAAGAATTATTTTTTTTTCCCCTAATTCTACTCTGTTGCTGAACATTAGGGGTTTTTTTGGTTTGGTTTTTGCTTTGTTTTGTTTTCTGGCAAGTAGCAGAATACAATAGAGAGAAGCAGCTGCATCAGAAGTACCAAAGGGATTGCTTTCAAGTTAACTGGAAGTCTTATAAATCACACAGCTTATTTAATTTATGTGACACAGCTGCGCAGGATGCTTTGGTGGTTGCACAAGACACAGGACAAAGGTCAGAAAAATCAGAAATGTTTCAGCCAAATAGAGCTGTTGGCAGCTACACACAGAGATGCTAGCATTGGTCTTGTTATTGAATGTCTTAATTAAAATGTAAAAACTACAAAGAACATGATTTAAGGTGGATGAATGAGATAATATTTCTAAGTTGAATCCGGAATTGGATGAAGATAAACCCTAGTGAAGTGCAGCGATACTAGAACACAAAACTACAGTTGAAAATGCTGATCTGTGGATAAGAAAGTCAAGATAAAAACTAAATAGGAAGAAGACTTTTAAGAATAATAATGCTGAATGAGACTTAAAATACCCTTTAATAACAAAATTGTCCAGCTGTACCTTGAAAAAAACAAGCTCCAGTTCTCCTTCAAATGAGGGAGGACATTTAGATTAGACCAGACACAAAACAATTTACAGCTGATGTTTCTTTTAACCTGAGTGTTACCTCATTTTAAAAAGGGCAAACTGCACTTCTCCCATAGAATAATCTAAATCTCACTAACCTTAAAAGTCATCAGGCTTCAGATGTGGAGTTGTGTATCATTGCAGCAAAGTGGACAATTCCATTTTGAGGTATGTGAGTCAAGAGACTAATCGGAGACATGAGAAATTGATTTTATTGGGTGAATTTTAGATTCCTTTTCAAATATCAGCAAATACCTCAAAAAAGAAACTTAAATAGGCAGGGGTTTTCTTCCCCACTTTAAAATCTTTATCTGTTTTTTTTTAATAGCTTTCATTCTTTTAAAAGGCATCATTCTGAGACATGGTAATTGGGAGTAAAACCTTGACAAAATGCTTACCCATGAAATAGTTGTGCTATTTACACGTGTATTGTATGAAAATATTTTTCTTTTTTATTCTCTG
>JANHGB010054675.1:0-67456 GCA_026283785.1 Coracopsis vasa
CAAGGCCAGGTTGGACAGAGCCTTGGGTGGCATGGTTTAGTGTGAGGTGTCCCTGCCCATGGCAGGGGGTTGGAACTTGATGATCTTAAGGTTCTTTCCAACCCTGACTATTCTATGATTCTATGATTCTGTGATTTCTATATAAGTTCTTCTGGACATAAGTATTCCTTTTCTGCAATCTATATATCTGATTTCAATCATATTGCCATTGTTTTTTGAGACTAGACTTTCAGGAATACTACTCTTCCCTTGCTTGTAGGTCCTGACGCACTTGCGTATCACCTCACACATTGGTATTGGACTGCTCATCGGCTTGCTTTACTTAGGCATTGGCAATGAAGCTAAGAAAGTCCTCAGCAACTCTGGCTTCCTCTTTTTTTCCATGTTGTTTCTTATGTTTGCTGCACTGATGCCAACTGTCCTTACATGTGAGTACCTGACCTCTCATATTTCATTACAGATCATTGAAACCATTGCTGGTCTTTCAAAGGCCTCAGAGTTCCAGTCCCACTGTGGGACTGCAGCAGTGCAGGGTTAGATAGGGATAAACTATGTTATTATGTGCAACAATATTGCATGCTGAAAACCTAATTTACTAATTTGTGTTCTCTGTAGTTCCTCTTGAGATGGGAGTATTTCTTAGAGAGCATCTGAACTACTGGTACAGCCTGAAAGCCTACTATCTCGCCAAAACGATGGCTGATGTTCCTTTTCAGGTATATGCTCTACTCTTCAATAAAACAGGAACCATTTAAGTTCATGGCAAGTACACTTGCCAAAAAGATTAGTACTGCTACTATTTTCATCTGAATAGTGGAGAAACTGTCCATATGTGTGTGCTGAAGCTTCAGGTCCAAATCAGAAGCACCCTCACAAAAGCCTAGACCTGACCCAATATTATTTTAATAAACAGATTACTATCTTCTTTTTTGCAGAAGGGGAATTAGGGCTATAAGCAAATGGGATCTGTTTTCTAATGCCCAAGTAGTACAATAGATATCACAGTCTCTGGCAGATATATGTATTTTTAGATATATGTATTTATTCCAGTCATGTAATGGAAAGGCTTAGAGCTGTGGATTAATTAGAACTCCGCATGTTGTTATTAGTCATAGTAACAGCAAATATTTGGCTTTAATAGACTAACTCCAAGGGTATCTCCTTACAGATCATGTTTCCTGTGGCTTACTGCAGTATCGTGTACTGGATGACTTCACAGCCATCTGATGCACTCCGATTTGTCCTCTTCGCAGCCTTGGGAACCATGACATCCCTGGTGGCTCAGTCACTGGGTCTCCTCATAGGGGCAGCCTCTACATCCCTCCAGGTACTGATGGTGTTTTGTGGTTTCACAGGAACCCGATGTCTCCTAACACTGACTGCTTACTATGACTGCTGCTGTGTCCCCAAGACATTCATTAAGAGATGACAGGCAAAAAGTTGTCTTGGTCTCATACAGCTACTTGATGCTTTCCACTGGCATCAGCTTAAACAGCATATACACACACTGGATATGAGGCTCCTTTCCCCATTTGAATGGGGCTGTGCCTGTCCCTGCTTGAGTAGGTTGTCATTTGCTATTCATCCCAGGCTGAGTAGGTCCTAGAACTGTGGGACTGGTGCATTTCTATGCATCTACAAAGTGGAGGTAGGCCATGAGAATCAGGAGCTTGGGAGAGGGTTCTTCCATGCACACACAAAAAGATTGCGGGAGTTAAGATATGAAAAAGCTTGCCCAGATACTCAACTTCTACCGAGGGAGGGGGAGAAGCAGCTGTTGGTATGACTGTCACACTGGAAGCTGTCCATGTAGCTCCATTCTGCTTCCTGGCAGATGTGCTGTGGTGACCATTCCACCGGAGAACTGTTTTGTAGTGCTTATAATAACAGGTGATACTGACATTAACGTACATCAGTGCTATCATTGATGCTATCATTGGTGCTATTTCTACAGTAGAATATTTGATTCCCTCTCTATTCCACCCTGTGGAGACCAGCATAGCCCTGTTATGCGATCTCTGTGTTTCTGCTCTCCCCAGATACCTGTACCTTTGCCCTGGAGGGGATGTAGTGAGAACAGGTTGGAGTTGGGTCAAGATCTATCTTCCCCACCAAAGCCACCCAGCTGGAGATGCTCCTTATCCTCTTCACAACATTTTAGGACTGACTGGTTGAAGCTACTGTTCATGTGGGGTTAATGAGGAGGGTGGTCTGTGTGTCGTCAGTGGGAAATAAGAAAGGATGATACTTAGAAAGAGGGGTCTCAAACCCAGAGAAGCAAATGAGTCAGAGTGCCCATCCTATTCTGTAAACTTCTTGATGGGTTCAAGTCCTTCAAAGGACAGATCCCAGCACAGCAGCTTTGTCAACTAGTAAAAGGGTTTAGGAAGACGAGAGGAACCCATTTTCCTCCATTAACAGGACCTACCCTTCCCCTCACAAGAAATCTTGTCTACATAAATAAAAAAATCAGTAATTCCCTGGTATTTGGAACTGTGATAATTTTGGGGAGTCGCATTATAAGAAGGACTTCAATGGCTTCAGTCCCCACTGCTTAAAGAGTAAGTTTGCACTGCCTATTTGGGTTTGGCACAGAACAGAAGATTTGCCATAATGAGAGACTGTTCTATTAAAGGCTGTTTTCCTCACTGGAGGTCAGGACATCAGATGAAAGAGGAAGTTAATTTTTTTCTATGGCTGTCTGACAAGAGGTTTGTCTGTTCCTTCTCTTCACAGGTGGCCACTTTTGTGGGCCCAGTTACTGCCATCCCGGTGCTTCTGTTCTCTGGGTTTTTTGTTAGCTTCGATACCATCCCAACATACCTCCAGTGGATGTCCTACATTTCCTATGTCAGGTACTGCTAGGGAGGCCTTTAACCTCCCATCTGGAAATGCTGTTTGTTTACCTTTGCTTGTTTGGTTGGGGTTATTTTGGGTACCAAAAAGACTATGTTCACAGCATATTCTTTTAGAGTATAAATTTACATGTCATGTATGACACATTCTCTCACTGCATTTTGTATTGTATATGACTTGAAATAAATAGTAGCATTTAGTATTTGTAGCCAGAATTATTGGCTACAAGTCCATATCGGTCTCCTTGAATTCAGTGAGATTGCACAGCATGCAAATCTGCCTAGATTTTGCAATAGTGGATATCTGACATAATAGGGACAGTATGCCCAACTGAGAAATTGATGCCAACACCTTATATTGAAAGACGGTGTTGTGTAAATCACTGCTGTATCATAGGTAGACTTGTTGGATAAAGACCTGTTTTTAAGTTTTGCAGTAGCACTGCCTCAAGAGGTGTGGGATTTGTGTCATCTCTAATCTAAACTAGTGTTTTAAGAGCCATGGGCACCTTATATCCTATCTCTGTCTTTGTTGCAGTCTGAGACAGCTATCTTTAGATGGGATGATTGCCATGAGGAAACCTCTGGAGGCTGGCATGGAGGGTTAGTTTAGACAAAACACTTAAATATTTATAGCTGAAATTAGGTGAGGAGAATTTTCTCATCCTCCTTTTCCCCACCCTGCCCAAGCTGCGCTATTACTGAGAAAGCCCAAGCTAAAGTAACCTCTCATTTAGCAAGTGAGGACTTACACAGAGACCTACAAAAGATAATGAGACCACACCCCCTGAATTAGTAGCTAGAATTCAAGATGAGGCCATAAGCCATTGTGCAGCCCATGTGGGGTTTCCTGAAGCCATCTCCTCACTCTGCTCACAAACTCAAATGGTAAGTGCAGCCCGTGCCAGGGGACATGTGGGAACGGTGCATTGTTAGTGAAACTACAGTGCATGGAAGGAAAGAGAATAAGCATTCTAGACTGATGCCTGTTTGAATATGTTTCTGACTTCAAACCATAATTGTGTTCCTGGTTTTGCTTATTTAAGAGGAAAATGAATTATGAATTAGTTATGTCACTTTTAAAAGGGGAATTTCTGAATAAGAGCTAAAATTAGTCTGCTGTCTATTTTTAACATTTTCTTTAGAGAAATTGCATTATATACTAGCTGAAAGCAGTTAAAGGCAAAACTCCTGTCCTTTTTCAATCTTATGTTAAAATACCAGTGATGTGATTTGCTTGATTGTAACAGGGATAGAACTTGCCCTGAGACACGTGTCAGAGCAATACTGAACTACTCAGTAGTTCAATGTTTCAGACGAGCTCTCATAGGGATTTTATTGCTGGTGGAGTACCTCTAAACAGATCATCAGGACTTTTCCTTGTAATCCATCTTTCTTCTTTCTAGATACGGGTTTGAAGGAGTTATTCTCTCCATCTATGGACTGGATCGAGAAGACCTGCATTGTGACAAAGATGACACTTGCCATTTTCAAAAATCAGAGGCCATTCTGAGAGAACTGGATGTAGAAAATGCCAAACTTTACCTGGACTTCATTGTTCTTGGAATTTTCTTCTTCTCTCTCCGCCTAATTGCCTATTTTGTTCTCAGATACAAAATCCGAGCAGAGAGGTAAAGGAAAACCGGCTAAAACAATGCAGTAGGAAGATCTTTAGACATGCAATAGAGGGCACTTGACATTGTCTCACTGTGGCAGGCCAGTCTCCAGTGCCCAGCTAGATGCTGTTATGACCTAGCCCATAGAGAACCACAATGGGATAGTGGACATACAGTGTTAAGCCAATCAGTCCAGTTGGGTTGGGTCATGTTTTCATTACACTTTCTAGCTTTAACTAGGAAGAAGAAATAGAAGGGAATTTTACACCACAGAATATCAAAACCGAGGCAGTGTAACTAACAAAAAAATCTGCCTGCAGGAACTTTCCTTATGAAAACCAATTTCGGGTTAAGGGCGCTAAGATACTAGTCCTGGTAGCCAGAATAGTATAATGTCATCTATAGCTGACAAGGTAATGAGATGCTAAATGGGAAATGCAAAGAAAATAGGATTCTCTCATCTTTTTAAATTCAGAGTTTCATCTTTGCAGTTTTCTATGTATTATTTTGCAGTTCTTTTCCACAGAATTACCCCTTCTGGCCAAAAGTCTCTAAATGTACTAATTAATAAGGTAAAGATACCTTTTTAATATGGGTACTTTTTTTTAAAACAAACCTCAAGCAATTCAAGTCATCATTTTTGTTTCTGTCTAAATTGAGGATTCTGGTGCTTTACCTGTTGAGCTGGTCTCATATCTGAAAACTGTAATGATGGGAGGAAAAGGCAGATTCAGAGTCTGCACTAAACCTTTTTCTTATGTTTGGAAGCATCAATAGATAGCACAGGCAGTCAGACATGTTCAAACTGTTGCTGAATGAATGAAAAAATGTTCTTTTGCAGTGTCTTTTAAGTCAATATTTGTGATATTTAAAATATTAACTCTGCTCACAATCTGTTTGATCTACCTCCTGTGAATGAAAAATATCAAAGCACTCCAAGGCTAGTTTTTTCTTAAATTGTGAAAGCCAAATCTATCCCTGAAGCCTGAGAGCTTGTTAAAGCTTGATGGAGCTCAAGAGCTATCCACAACTCAAAGCTTGGGGTATTGTGTTAAAACACTTATGACTGCCTCACCTGGCAGTGTTTATTATATCTGCAACACACTGCACGTAGAACTCTCTTCAAAATACACAAATGATCTTGTAATACTACAAGTCTAATTATGCCAAGCAGTTTTGTTCTCATCCTGAAGCCTACATGCGCAAAATGGGAATTAATAGCTAATTTATCTAAACACCAATGAAATCATTAAAAGAAACATGCATTTGTTTGCATGTTTCACCATTGTAAACTAGCCGGGGGAATTCTGGTTCCAAGTTGATGTGACTCATGTCACTGATTTTCATGGTTTGGATTTTCAACCCAAAATGAAATTATGGAGCCCATACTCATGTGGGACACCTTGGTCAACTTCTGTGTAAATTCCACTACCTTCTGTTCTTACTGTGTTCACCTTAGTGTCACAGGCCTCTGAATCAGACCAATGCATTCTGTAAATGCGTATCAGGATGCTGGTGTCTTCTAGTTTGGAAGCAGCTCAATGTCAGCAAAAGATTCAGCAGCTCATGGCATTAAAGTAGATCTTGTGCATCTGCTGGCCACCACCAACAGTCACAATTCACAGACTGTTTTTGAAGACTCCATGGCTATTTTGTATAGTAGCAAACTAAATAGTGCCAGGGCCAGCCCTGTTTGTCCTTAGACAACTGGGACTAGCAGGAATGGTCCGTGTACTATGCTAACTCCTAAACAGAGCCCAAACATAGCTGGAAAAGCTCTGGCTGTGCTGGGCTGCAGCTCTGTCATTTAGCAGTGAAGACACCTGTTTCCCAGTTTTCCTGGCCTGTGACCAGGCTCTGTTTAATTTGCCAATAGAGACGTAGAGCATGTGTATCGGTTAAACTCAGGACGTTTGAATTTAAGCCTGTGTTCTGGAAGACTTTCAGACAAGTCACATGTTTTAGGAAGGTTAGCTGAACTTTCCCTGAAATTGAGATTCACCTGTGAAAGCAAAGTCAACCTTTACTGTAGGAGGAAACAGAAAAATCCTTACACGACCTCTTCGCATAGTTTTGTTACTTTTTGTCACAAAAACCTTTTATACAGCTCTGCAGCTTTTCCAGGCATAACCACAAGCAGATGTGGACCTATGTGATTGTCAGGCATGAGAAATTAAGAGTTTTGGTTATTCTAAATAATACTTGTCACTATGAAGCGCTTTTAAGTAAGACACAAGCTGAAATCCCTTGGCACAGCATGCCTGGATTATTTCAGGACTCTCAAAATATTTGTGAACATTACAGACGGTTCAAATGCTGATTGCAAGCAGGCAAAAGACTACATTTGCCATAGTACTTGTGTTGCATACTGCTGGTCCAGCTGTAGGCTAGCTGAATGTGAAAGAGTGTGATGTCCAGTGCATTAAATACCTTCAGGGTTCATGTTTTGTGTTTACCAACACCATTTACCAAATATCACATTGAAAATCCATTGCAGTGTATTAAATGAAGTAACTCTGCTGACATTTTCCCATCCAGACCAGTTTAGCGGTATGAGTTCCTTTGATGCTATCTTGTTATCTGTGCCTATTCCTCTGTAGACTTTACCGTGTAGATTTTACCTCCTAAGTCTGCAATATGTCCTCCTGTACTATAACTTTGTATTGTATTGTGGTAGCAAAAGGTCTGGTCCTCCATAGGTGTTCCTAAGAAAATACATGCTCCGGAATATTTTTGTCACTCCTTTATTTGTTAGATAGGCTTTTTCCCATCCATCTGCTGGTAGCATTTAGCTGAAAGTTACTGTTCTAAGGAACACTTACAGACTCTAGTATCCTAGTAAATAAATAAATGAATTTTCTTGCAACTCAGTGCTACACATAGATGAGATAATAATTCCTTCCCTCCTTAGCTCTAAAATCAAACAGTGATACCTCTTTTCTCACTATGGTGGAACAGAAGTGTTTAAAATCCATCCCAATTATGTTTTTATATACTACAAAGATTTTTAACACAGACTCAAAGATTTTTAGCATAGTCTCAGCGTGGCTTTTTTCTGTTTATGTGGAAATAAATTCTAACAAGCTGCTATGAAACACATTCTTAGGTTAATGGAATGAGCATGCATGTGCTGCAATGTTCAGCAAGCACATTGAGGCTTCATATGGAAGAATGATGAGGTCACCAAGATTCTAAAGACTTCATATCTTCAGTTTATACAGCCATATATTAATAGCCATAAACTGATTTAAATCAATGCCATCGTTACCATTTGAACCAGTCACAATCTGGCTAAGATTTATTTAACACGCTAAAGGTTTTTAAAGGTCTCTTGAAAACTGAGTGTACGATTTCTGTTGGGATTGCAGGAAGACGTCAGTGTTCTGTAGGCCTCCTTGTGTTATTTCAACTTGGTTTTGACATGTTGCTTTGGTTACTGTTTGCGTCAGCTAAGATTTTAGGTGCTTCGAAATGTATTTTTGTTGGTTTTCTTCACAGAAACCTGCATATAATCTGAAAAACCCTGAGGGTTTTTCAAAAGAATTTAAAACATTGTTTAACATTAAATAAAAGATTTCAAAAACAGATTCTACTCACTTAAGAAATTGAGAAAATTTCATCTTTATCGATCAAAGGGAGTAACAGAAGATTATCTGGTGCTGAAATCCTGCTTACTTCTTAGTATTTGATGCCCAAGATATCTTTTTTTCGTGAAAAGAGAGGAATATATATGCGCATGTAATAGGGAGGGCTGGTTATATGAGTGGGAGGTGATAAACACTTTGAGTCCAACTACTGGATGTACTGGTCTCTGTACTGTGAGGGTGGTGAGGCACTGGAACAGGTTGCCCAGATAAGCTGTGGCTGCCCCATCCATGGCAGTGTTCAAGGCCAGGTTGGACAGAGCTTTGGGCAACCTGATGTAATGGAAGGTGTCCCTGCCCGTAGCAGGGGGGTTGGAACTAGATGAGCTTTGAAGTCCCTTCCAACCCAAACCATTCTGTGACTCTATGATGTATCAGGTGACTGGCATTTAAATCTACTCTTTTGTGTTAAAGTCTTGTGTTGTCAACAGAAACAAATGTTTCATCAAACATTTGTTTCTGGAAAGAAGTGTAGTACATACAGACTTGTACCACCCCAGTGATCCTTACAGAGGAGGCCCTGTCCTATTCATTCAACACTATATAGATGTTTGTGACTCTGATGGGATCCTTTGAAGCTCTGTTCCAACAAAGTGCCTAATGTTAATAACTTCTCACATCTGTATTGTCTCATGCGAATCAAAGGAACAACCAATGTCTTTAAAGTCCAGGCTTAAGTGCTTTGCTGACTGAGGGTCCAGGTTAAAGCTGTGAAGAGAAAGCTTCTGCTTCTTGAGGACTACTCCTTCAACTTACCAGGTGTCTCCTGGAAATACAACACATCAGAGAGGAAACAGTCCAGGAGATTCCTAGAGTGTGCGGAAGATGGTAACATACTGACCGAGTGGTGAGTGAGCCAGCAAGGGAAGGCACTCCACTGGACCTGCTGTTTGCAAACAGAGAAGGACTTGTGGGTGATGTGATGGCTGGAGGCCATCTTGGCCATAGTAATCACTAAATGATAAGAGTTTTTGATCCTTGACGAAGTAAGGAGGGGGTCAGCAGAACTGCTGCCTTGGATTTTTGGAGGGCAGACTTTGGCCTGTTTAGGAGCCTGGTTGACAGAGTCCCTTGGGAGGCAGTCTTGAAGGGCAAAGGAGACCAGGAAGGCTGGACATGCTTCAAGAAGGAAATCTTGGAGGCCATCCCCATCTGCCAAGAGACAAGCCAGTGGGGAAGAAGACCTGCCTGTCTGAACAGAGAGCTTTAGCTAGAACTCAGGACAAAAAATTGAGCTTATGACCTTTGGAAGAAGGGGCAGCCAAGTCAGGGGAACTACAAGGATGTCATGAGGAGATGAAAACTTGTTAAATCTGGTCTTGCGTTGTGGGTACGAGAGCACACTTAACAAGTAGATGAGTTCTTTGAAGTTACCTTGTTTCTGTAGCCCTGCTGTAGGTTAGAAAAGGTCTGGACTTCACCCTGAACTCTCGAGTGTTAGGATTGTTGTTCGCTTTAACATCCACACAGGGCAGCAAAGATCCCTGCTAAAAGCAGGAATATTAGAAAACATCTAGGATGGCTTTGGCAGTAGCTAGCCTTAGGCTCCACTAGAGCAGGCTGACTGAGGTACATAATTGGCCTGTATTTCTGCAGAGGGGATCTGTGTGGTAGCTGCAGAAACACTGTCCTACGTGGTTTTTTTCTTTAAGAAAATGATCTCATGCATGCCCATTTTCCTACCAGATCAGGCTGATAGGGTGCAATTGCTCAGGAATTTCTTTCCTTTAGTTCCCTGTGAAAAGCCATTTACGAAGTATGACAATTTGAAAAGCTGCTGGGAACAAAAAGTAGGCAGAAAATGACACCTTGTCATGTCTTCTGTAGCAGTTTATAACAGGCTGAGCATTGCTGTGCCCATGACACTGCCACACAGCGCTAATGAGTCATAAATTAAGTGCTGAGTGTCACTGAAGTTAATGGTGAGCTCTGCTGTTTGTGGACAGGGGCAGCAGCATTTTCAGGGATCAGTTGCTACTGTCCTGTTCTTAAATGCCTGTTTTCATAATACAGAAAGATACTGTTGTAAGGAATCCCACTGAGTGGTTTTTATAACCCCAGATATCATTCTGCATATTACATACCCAAAACTTGCAGGTTGAGCCTGCAGGCATAACAAGTTTCCTTTTAATTCTGTGTGTTTGTTAGTGTATTTCTGTTTCTGTATGGATTTCATGTGGGGTTTTTGAAGGAGAAATGGTACTGCAGAGCACGGAATCTAGCGTCAGTGCTTTTATTGTTTTGGAATCTTATAATGAATCATAACTTTATGCAGTTGTCAACTGTAGAACCTTCCTGTAAGAGATTTAGATTTCTGTGGAGACGCATTGCCAGCACAGTAAAACAGGGTGACCAGTCAAAATCTGTGTCCTTTGGCACAAGAAATCCCCATGGCTCAGCCTGCCAGCCTGCATTCTCAGCATTGTTCATGCCTTTGAGATACATCAAGATTTTGTCAACCCATTTTCTTTCTGGGTCCTCTATGCAGCTCAGGCCATGCTTACCAATTGCTTGTGTCCTTATTGCTAGATATCCATTGTTGCTGTCCACGTGGGGTGTCAAAATGAGCTGCTTGGGAACAGTGTGAAGTAGTTAGAGGTGGGGGGGTAACTTCAAGGCTTCTTTGAGCTACCAGATGCATAATGTGCTGGATCTATGGGTGTGCTTTACTCTTTGAAGAAGAAGAAAACCTGAAATGTCTTTTTAAGCAGATTGCAAGGCAACATGGAAGTCTTGGCTTTTAAGGTTGATGGGGTTATTTTACTTCCATGGCATCTGTAATGGTTTGGGGGTTTTTTTGACCCCATTTTAACTTATTTTAGTAGCCCATTTAGAGTAATCATTACACAGACTCCTTTCTATTACTTCCAAGAACCAGCTTTCCTGGCCTCAGTGATAATTGTACCAAACTTCACAAATGTGAATCAGTTGTGAGCAACTGAAAAAAAAAAGTGGAAAAAATGCTCTTAAAATATGGTAATAGTAAATTAAATATAAGTAAAATATTGCATTGATAGATCTAAAAAGAAGACAAGTCCTGCAGTGTAGCCAAGCCTTTACCTGTGTCAGTAAAGATTTGTGAAATACCTTATCTGAGTCATTTGACTTTATTGTGAGATACTGCCCTTGAATCTGTCACTGAATTATTTAACATTTGTTCTTTTGTTTTTAAAGCAAGAATCAATGCAAGGTATCATTTTAAATCAGCGTGCTGAAGTGTGCATATTCTGTATATCTAATATGTCATTGTTGTCTCTTGTTTCTGTAATGCATTTGCATTACTATGAATCAATTTTATTATGCTTCTTTAGAGACTATTGCTGCCTGCACGCTGTGATATATTTGCACTGTTGTAGATATATATATACATATATATAATTATATTATCTAAACCATGTCTTTTTCAGGTTGCTTGTTACCTTTGTAGTTTATGCTTACTGGTACAGTTGACCTGAGTAAAAATGTGGGATGTGGGGCATTCTGATGATATATTACAATAATAGAGAAATCTTTGTATATTTCTGTATACTTCATACCCGTAAGAAGAGATTTGTATGTGCATTATTTTCCAAACTAGGGCTTTGTTTTCTGAGACTAGAGAACATTTATGATAATGTAACAAAAAAAAATAAAATCAAATAAAGCGTTATTATTTTCAGACAGATGCCTTGGTGCCTGTTCTCTCTGAAGGGGAAGTGGCAGGTGAGTTGGTAGTGACATGTTTTCTCTGCCTGTTCCTAGGTTCTGGCAGCCGGCAAGGACATCGAATTGCCTGTTTCAGATGTACATTGTGGTGGTTTCAGGTAACTCCCAATGCAGGCAGGTGACAGAAATATGCAGTGAGAATTCTTACAAATGTTAAGTGCAGTCACATTGGCTCGGAGCAAAGGTCTGTGTTGCACAGCACCTGGATAGCATCACTGTCCTTGTGCCACCCCTCCTGACCACCACAGTAACAACACTGCCTGGATTGGCCACCATGGTTCAAGGATAACAGCCCCGTCTTGTACAAGTTAGGTAAGTGTCCAGTCCTAAATGACATGAGCAGTGATGCTTAAGGGATAAATTATCCTAAAGATCCAATAGGCTTGCATTTTCAAAAGTAATGTCAAGACAATTTTCTAATGATAACAGAGAACATACTTTATGCTATGTTTTTTATTAGACTGAAGGAATTACAGTCCCAAGAATTAGATGCCTCCCCATGCCAACAGGAGGAGAAAAGAAGGAACAGGAGTCCTTCATAGCCTGAGTGGCAACATAAATTACTTTTAAGTGTTTTATATTACAGTCAATGCTGTGAAATAAGCCAACCATAAACGACTCATTAGCAATGCCACAAAAATTCATATCCCTCACATGCTATTACCATCCACTGTGTACTCCAAATGGATTCATACATAAAGAGTGTTTGAAAATACAGGACAATTTATACTGTATTTTCTAATAGCCATCCATTTAAAACCTGCTTCATAAGGCAGGTTGAAAGCCATTGGCAACCAGAGAAGCTGCTATGGTACGAATGATCACCTTTTTCAGCATGGGAAGATACAAGGACCTGTGCAATGCCCAGGTGAGCAATGAGCAGCTGTCGTGCTGTCAGATGCTGGCACTGACATCTTGACTTAGAAGAGCCCTAATAAAGGGCTCGGCAGGGAAGTGTGTGTTACAGTCTCTATTTAGGGCAGAAAAGCTGTCAAGGGCTGGATTAGTCAAATCGGCACTAATTGCATCAATTTGTTTATTTTATTTTCAATTTTGTAGCCTCATTTGGTTTCTTTTATGTTTTTTGGTGCCTTGAAGATATTTTCAACATTGTGCATTTTTTGTGCAGTATTAACTTTGTGCAACAGCATTGCTGGATACCTGATATTTTGATTCTGTGTCGTTGCCCACACACACATAGGAAGGCTGAGAAGGAAGTCAGTACTTGACCTCCCCCACAGATGGAAAATGTTATCAAAATGTGAATCTGATCCATTATCAGCCTCTAGATGCAAAACCACCTTCACTATTGCACTATTGCAGTATTGCACTATTTGCCTCCAATGTCTTCTCATTCATAGTCTTTCTCTTTTCACACTGCCTAGTTCATCTGCTCTGCTGGGCAGGCTGGATAAAGCTCTGCCTGTTCCTAACACCATCTTGCTCATCCTCACCAGCACCTATAGAGTCAAATATTAAGTAGATTTCATAGCTTTATCAAGAGTCTTTCAGGAGCACATGTCCTGGCTGGGTTTTACTTAACCAAACCTACCCTTCATGAAGCTTCCTGGAAACACCATAGACCAAGATCATCCAACTGATGATACCTGCTTTCAAACAGCTGTCAGTCCACTCCTGTGTTTAGTCAGACCCATCTAGCTTCCACAGGCTTTGAACCCTGGGGATTTCCTAGAGTTTCTGCAACAAGTTCAGCAATGAAACTGTTTGTTTGGCTCAGCTGCAGTGAAATACTTTGATTCAAGACTTCCAGAGTTTCATTTCAGTTGTTGTATTTCGGTACTAAATCCCTCAAAGTTTCTGTTTTTTAAAACAAACTTGTTATGCTCAGAGATGGAAGTGTGTGTTGAAGGCAGCCTGGGAGACCTAACTAGGAGACAGATGGGAGCAAGACCCTATAAGTGCCTGTCTTTGTCTAGTGCCATCTCTGAGGGGAATTTCTGAGTGCCACAAAGAGTATATGCAAAGTGTGCTCACAAAGCACCAGATATAGCTAGATTAAGAGATACACCTGTCTCCAGCAGAAGAATACTTTATTTTTTCCCATGGCTCACCTCTGATAGGCACACAGAAGTTTTACCATTCACTAGCAAGGACTGCAGCACCAAATGACTGCAAAGACTTGAACAAAACGGCATCCTGTTCTACAGCATCTGTAAGCACTACCCATTAGTTCTAGCACTTGAATGAATTACGCATTGCAGCACACACATTTTAAGCAAAGCCTTGTCTGGCCATTGTTTTCCAGCAATGAGATCGCATGTGTAGTCTTTTCCTCCCACTGCGTACCTGGTGGGGTGTACCGGGACAGTGACCACGCATGCTGTCTTGGGTAGTCAGGCAGCTCATTGTTTTGTATACTGACACTGGCAGGTTTCAAATGCCTTAGAAGAAGGTTCAGAGGACAGAAGTCTACAGGGTAATAATGGGTGGATCTGCCTAAAGATGACTTCTGTTTCCAGTAGAGAGCTGCTTGGGAAAATCTCACCCGAGAGCTGCTGAAACTCACCTGAGCTTTGCTCACAAGCAAGATTTTGCAACCTGTGCCTCCGAGCAGTGCGCTCCCATTTGTTGGACTCATCCTGGCAGCAAGGGCAACACCCCAGTAACTGAATCTGGGTCCTGAGTTCATCGTTCTGTCTGGTTTTAACACGGGAAGTCAGATTTGGTTCTTGTGTTTTACTTTCTGTTGTTCAAGCTGCTTGAGGGCATCATGGTCAAGTTTTCAAGCTTTAGTGAAGCCAGTAGCTCGTTAGAGACTTGTGTCAGAACCACACAATTTAGCTGCTCTCAACAGAGGAAGATTTCAGTTTCTGTATTCTTTTTCACTTTAGTTTAGCACCCTGTCTGAAACATTCCTTTTGAACAGGAGCTTTCCCAGAGGAGGTGTGTGATACTTGCTGTAGCAGAAAGCATACTCTGGAATGGGCTCTGAAGTGAGTGGGCACATGAAAATACACCATTTTGGAGGTGTTTTCAGTTATATCCCTTTTTTTACATTGCTACAGGTTTGTTCTTTGTTCCTAGCACCCATCTGCTCTGTGCTCCTTGTCTGTCCTAGTTTTCTCCCCTGTTAATTCTCCATGTCAGCCAAACACAGCTTTCCTGCATTGCTTCAAAATGAATGATTTCCAAGACCTTTTCCTTGGCTAAAATTGCTTTTGAAAAGCAGTAGAATATTCTCACACACTGCAGAACCACAGAGGCAATCAATCTGCAATAGCAAACATTTTCTATTCAGCCTTTATTAGGAGTGAAGCGTTGGTTGCACAGAGCTGTCATGATTACAGTCAGTTTAGGACTACCAGTCATTCCTGACTTTAAACATCATTCACTATCTGTGTAATAGCCTCCTCATCACAAATGCTTTGTGTCACAGAGATTGATTCCTATTCCAGTGGTACTTTTGTTGACAAAAAGCATGAAGCTGGCCTACTTTTTATTCCTCCCCACCAGGAAAACATTCAGAACTTTGTTTGCTTATTCACTCACCTTACAGTGATGTGGCTGTGCAAGTAGAATTGCAGAGCTACAAATGGTTAAGTCTTCATTTGGGCTTCTCACGTTTGCTTGTTAAAACTGATTCACATTTGTGACAGTTCTGCATTTTGTTAGAAGAGAAGCCTTGTTATATGCTTATCCTTCACCTCTCCCTAGGCAACCTTTTTAGTCAGTGATGGATGAAGGGCCAGATGAACATCTGAAATGACCCAGTGTGGGCACGCATCAGTCTCAAGGCGTTGTGGGTACACTCAGATTTCTTTCCATTACACAGGTTAACTAGGTAGAGTAGCCAGCCTGAAAACAGGCTGCCTGAAACACTAGAAACAGTTTTCAAGTTTCTGGTTTAATTTCTCTTCCTAGTGCCAGATAAAGCTAAATACAAGCAAAAAGAATGGAAAAATAAGATGGAGAAGGGCAGGAAAGGGACAGGGACTTTGCACAATCCAATGAATTGAAGCTATCTCAATCATGCTAGATAGTGAAGATTGTCAATCTATTAATGCAAAATAAATGAATGAACTGCACATATCTACTTGTGTCTAGTTGCTGGCCAGACTGTGAGCTCCAAAAGGCAATCAATTACCAGCAGCCAGGATGCCTCTGTTCCCATGCAGTGTTTTGTCTTTCTTGGGCATCTGTCACCAGGTTGGCTAGGAAAGCAAGAATCAAGTTCTGCACACTCATTTTGGGTGTGCATGCCTGTTTTGGGATCTCACTTTGCCCTACCTTGGCTCTGCTTGCCATCTTCAAACCCTCAGCAGCTGTGTCTTTTAATCTGTTTTGTCAGCTTGTTTGCTTGCCAAAAATGTTACTTTTAAGAATTCTAGGCAGTCTTTTCAAGTGCATTTGGGTGGGTGTGGATAAAAGTCTCCATAGAGAGACCTCAAGCACTTACTTAACATAACTTCCCAGAGTAGCCATCATCCCTTAGCACTTACTGATGATGACAGATTCTTAGGTCATAATTCTTTGTGCTATAAACAATTAACTCTGTTTTTTAACCTCAAGTGTCTGGAGCACCTGCATGACACAGTGCCCTGGCTTAGCATGCTAGTAGTGATTTGATGCTCACCACATGGCAATTAATGGGTTTTGCAGGGGACACCATGCCCAGGGACAGCAAGTGAGCAAGTTCAGCCCTTCATGCTTCATCCGTTTGGGGTTAGATTGCTATCAGCATGGCTTTCCTGCACAGTCACTGCTTGTTTTCTCCATGCCAACATGCAGACCATTTCAACAGAGGGGCTCAAGCAGTTCCCAGGAGTTTCAGCTCCTGTACCTTGCCAGGCTGAGTTTCCCCGTCAGATTTTGCAGCTGAAGACACCACAGTGCCCACCACCCCCCTTACTAAGACATTCCTGTTCATAGTTTTTCTTGCAAAGCCAAATACAGCCCCAGAATGCTGTGAATCTCAGCAGAACCATTGACCTGCATTTGCTTCACTGCCACAGCCCCAGCAGAGAGATCTCTGAGGGTGAGACAACAGCAGGGAGCAGTTACTCATCTGACCCTCTCCTTCTGAAGTCCCCACATGCCCCCTTACACTCTCCTGCACACAGTGTCAGTGCCCCTGGGGAAGGGAAAGCCTTCTGGTGAGTACGTGTGGTTCAGTGAGAGCTTTGCCCTCGAAAAGCACTAACTGGCAGCCTAAATTGAGTCCCTGCAGATGGTTTCCCACAGCACTAGTTAGGGTCACCCTTGCCAGTGTGGCCATGTTTTCATTCTTTCTCTCAGTGAGACTCCTGTTAACCTGATAAACGCACTCAATTGTGGCACCAGATTTTGCAGCACAGTATTACCATGATTACACTGTGCTTAGGCCTTCCAAATTCACCCAGGCTGCAGCACCAAACCTTCCTCAGCGAAGACCTTCAAAGACCTTCAGTAGACTCATCAGTTTATCACTTAAATTATACCCAGTATCCTACCATATTCATATCATATTATAGAAACTATTTTAAGTATGAGATAATGAAGTTTAATGAATGACTAATTTTTCCCGCTTGGATAAACTTATTTATCACAGAAGCGTACTTGGTGAGATCTCTGAGGAGGCACATGTCTCCATCCTTTTCTCCCTCCTTGCAGCACAACCCTGCACAACTGTTCTTTCCTGCTAAGCCCCCAGCACGGCTTGCTGCTGTGGCAGCCTCATGTTACCCATTCTGTTCCCACTGGTGCTCTTAGAGGCTCTTCACTGTGCTCTCACTCAGCTGAAGCAGGGAAGCATTCAAGCTGCTGTGCTGACCAATAAAGACACCCAGGAGAAAGCAGCCGCACTGGCCTGAAGACCAGGAGCTTCTCCTGTGTCTGCCAAGACACAGCAGGCTCTATTTCAGGTATAGGTCAGGGTCAGGGGAACCTGTGTCTTGATCTCAGTGTTGCAGAGACTTTCCCTGAGCATGACCTATGGGGCCCACTTGTGGAGATACTGGTTAACAGTGAGAGTGCGCAGTGATTCAGCTGCATGTTGCACCAGCAGCTAGGGCCCATGTTGGGTTAGGTAGGGTACCTGGTGGGTACCTGCCTTCCTGAGCTATTCCATGTCCTGCTGGTAGCAGCACCAAGGGCTTGGCAGCACCAGAAACAGGGTGATGCAGAGGAGCAGGAGGAGTCTGAGTCAGACCAGCTCAGTTGTCAGATAACAAAGGCATCCTTCCCTGTGTCTCTAGGGGAAAAAAATCCAAACCCAAAGCTATAGCTGTATAAAGGGAACACTGAATATTGTCAGTATTCAGAAGAGCAAGCGGCTCATGTGAAGCCACATATCGCATAACAAATGCAAGCAGTCACTTGCGAGTGTGAAGTATAGCTAACACAGAAAGCTGAGTGCCATGTTCTTTTTGGAAGTGTTAGTGACTGTCACTGGCGGGTTGCTAAGATGCCAAATTTCCTGAGAAACAGAAATACACTGCTTTAAACTAAAGACAGCAGAGGACTCAAAAATTACATCATAGTTCTTTTATTACAGCGAAAACCTGCACGGTACCAGCCTACTAAAAGAATAAAAGCTGCAAGTAACTTTTTGTCAGAAAGAAGTCAATCCAAGGTAAAAATTACGTAGAAAACATAACTGTTGCAAACTATAAAGTCTGAGTTGGGACCTCCCGCTGTTGTTTCCCTTTAGAGAAGGTCCAGTGATCACAGGGTTCTTGATGAAGGTTTCTCTCTTAACAAGCTGGGGAGGTAAGGAGGAGAAGCAGATTAAGGGACATGTTTTCTCCACAAATTACACCAGGTGCTAGGAAGTGTTTTGCCCAGGTGCAGGACACCAAAATGTCCATTTTTTAGTGATGGCTTCCCCAGAATACACTTCCACAAAATGCACTGTGGGGTGGGTTGGAATTGGCTGAGGCTATTGGTCATCTACGTTACGTAGGATGAAAAGTCAATCCCAGTTAAAAAATAGAAGTAGGGGATCAGAAGTTTCTGTGTGTTCCATTCCACATTTCTAAAGCAAAGCTTTTTATCTCTTGTGATAAAGTAGATGTGAGTTTGGTAGCTGCACCTCTACCATTGCTCTAGCTGAGGGCTTGAGCTCACATATGAGCCCAGACTACCTGTGCAGCCACATTGCCCACAAGACCCTGGCTCAGATGCATTGGCAACACCCACCCCTTTGTGCAAAGCCAGGCTTTTTAGAGTTTAGCCACCTCTTTCCCACTCATGCTCTAGCTGAGGAAGCTCTTGCACCCACAGTGGGAAGAGCGGGACACCCCTTGCTCCCTGCTGCCGCACCAGGCTGGCACAGCACACCATGACTGGGCTCAGCATGGACCCTGCCAGGAGCCATCATGATCCAAAAGGGTGTGGGGACAATGTCTCATGCAGGATGTTACCTTCCTCCACCACGCGGTGGTAGAAGCACCAGGGGACACCAGCGGGACGTGACCTGAAGCAGCACCCCTTCTTTTCGCACTCCTTCGCTGTGATGCCAGGGAAGCCGCAGTTTATCCTGGCGTGAGGATCAGCGGGACATACTTTCCTAACTGCATAAAGCCAATACCAAGGAAGGAAGGAGGCAGTGTTACTCTATGTTCTGTTTACCCAGTGGCACAATTCACAAAGGTGAGGTCAGTGAGCAAGCACGACAGTCGTGATGAACTTCTCCGTACCAATTTCAGCCAGCAGGTTCACCCAAATCCTTACCATGCTTGTTAGGCAAAACTGAATACCAAGGGGTGTGGATCTGCCGGTGTGGGGCTAGAGGGGGCAAAATTTGCCCCAGAAGTGTCTGGTAGGCAGTGACCCAACTTTACCTTTCCTAGATCCAGCAATGGAGTGAAAAGCCATTTGTCCTCCATAATGGTATCACAGACACTGTCCTCAGACCAGACTATATTCATGATCTGACCCAATGCTAACCCCAGAGCAGCCTGACTAGTATGGGGAGAGGAAAATCAGCCTCTTCAGCATATCAAGTTGAGGATGTGGGTCATTTAGGAGGAAATCACAGCTCATCCAGGCCATTTAAAGTAAAATCACAAGTAAAGAGGTTATATCATCTGGCCTGAATAATTCCGTTTTCCTCTCCTGAAACAGTTCTGCTCAGAAAAGCAAGTCTACAAAATGGCACTGTAAGGGCTGCCATTTGGTTTTCGTGTCTTTCATTAAATGCAAACAGTGTTCAAAAGCACAATTAATTTTTCCTCCGACAATTCTGAGCCCTGTTGACCAATCTTCATTCATATCAAGTTCTTTCATCAGGTAATGTTGCCTTTGTACCCTCACATCCTTTTCTTTCACTGGTGCAATTGCTGAGTTTGCCCTGAAGTTCTCCTAAGAAAGAGTCACGCAGTCAGCCCAGCAAATGTGGCTTTCATGTAAAATATACACCCATTCCTTGAAGGACTAGAGAGCAGCTCTTACCCATTGAGAAAACAAAGGCAAAAAACAAAAGCAGGACTTTAGAAGCTTCAGAAGGAAAAATCTAATGGAGAAAAAGATTTCCCAAGGGATATTTTTAAGATTTCATTGAATTAAAACTGGGAGCAAAAGTGGGAGAGAAAAAAAGGAACCACTTAGACTGGGAAACAGGAAGAGAGGAAGAAGTAGCAGTTATCAAAACAGGCTGGAGAAAAGAGCAAAAACCCTAGAAGTTACAGGATGCCCATGGTCTTTTGTACAGGTGTCAAACAACTACAGAGGGACTCACGTACTCAGGACTTTGACATGCAGTGCTAAAGTCCTCCTCAGCTACATAGAAAATCCATTTAAATAAGTGCTCAGGATCCCCTGTTCTACTGATGAACAAGAACACAAATGGCAGTAAAAAGGTTTTGAATAATCAGCACGGGTTATTTGATAACTAGAAGAAGAGAAGAGATAACATTTGGTAACTGAAGGAAGAGAAAATATATTGTGTGAAAAGGATGAGATAGAAGACTCATGTGTAAGTAAGGTTTGTCTTTGCATTCTACTGCCAGTGGCCTTCTAATAGAGGTTTGTGGCCATTTCATTGGCCTGAAGAGAAAAGCAGAGCTGCTCCACGGTTATACACATTTTCACACAATCAGAGGCACTACCTTTCTTCGCTTTAGGAGAAAAGCACCAGGGAACCCCGGGGACTGAAGAGTTGAAGCAGCACCCCGCTTTCCTGCATTGCTCTGCTGTGATTCCTGGGTAGCCACAGTTGCTCCGCTCCTTGGGCTCCATTTTACACTGGCATCTTGCTGTTCAGGACAAAAGTAGCAAGTTACTGGGTGTCAGTCTGCACAACCATTAGCTGAGGTGCATTTATCAGATGTCCACTGGGAACAATGATCTTTCCCTGGACTTTGCAAGTGTACCTTTTCTGTCCCTTGCTAAGTCCAGAACCTCTGCAGTTTAAAAGCTGCTCTTAAGTTCCCACTGATTTTCAGTCAGGGTTGTACTCCACCCTTTGAGAATCTGTGGTCTCACTTGCAGCCAAGCCAGCCCAGCACATTGGGGTCTGTAGACTCTAAATAGACCACTTCAAACAGTAAAGCCCCATAACTCAAAATGTCATGCTAGTAAATGTTTGTTGCTTTGCCCATCTCGTGACAAAAGGAAGAGTTAAAGATCCAGTAGATATTCATAGAATCGTAGAATCACAGAATGGTTTGGGTTGGAAGGGACCTTAAAGATCATCCAGTTCAAACCCTTCTACCATGGGCAGGGACACCTTCCACTAGACCAGGTTGCTCAAAGCCACATCCAACCTGGCCTTGAACACTTCCAGGGATGACACATTCACACCTTCTCTTGGGTGTAAAGATAGAAAATACTTTCATTCTCCTCAGGTGTCTATAAAAACATAGGTTTACATGCAAATAGTTGCACTATACTTTAAACATTTTAAGTCTGCTGCATAGTCATCCACAACCAAGAAATTCTAGCAATATCCTAGGTGCCTGTCATAGAGTTGCTTGCTTTCTTAAGTTGCCTAAAGGACTTGTCTTTTGCTAAGGAGGCTGATAGACTCTTTTGAAATTGCACTAATGTGGCAAAGTAGCATAAAATAAATGTCAGCAGACTATGCAGACAAAGCTAGATCCTGTTCCAGTCCTGGCAAGCTCCTGGGGATGTCTGTCCCTCTGCCTTTGCAGCAGGTTCCTGGTTATTCCAGCAGCACAACAGTTCACCTGCAGTCTTTTTATTTTGCCATAGATCTCTCCAAAAATTTATAAAGTAGACTCCAGCTTTGGTAAAGCTGGACGTTCACCAGAGCGAGACATTCACTGTCTGATAGGTAAACTGGAGCCATGCTCATGTCGCAGTTATAGTCAGCAGGACGAGGCCCAAATACATACCTGCAAAGGTAACAGCAGATGAATGTACTTACTTGGTACAGCACCTGCCAAGGTGCTGAGGGCTACGACGAGAACGATGGAGAGCACACAGGTCACTTTGAGATCCATTGCTCTTGGAAGGCGGGTGGAGGAGACGTGCTGCTTTCCCTGGGAGCAGCTCATTTTATACAACCTTTGTGTTTGCCCAGAGAGGTCTGATAACATTGTTCCATCCAACGCTTCACACACAGGCTGGCTTTTCTTTTGCTTAATTAGGAAATGCTGCCACGCATATTTTGATATATCTGAGATTAATTTCGGGGCTTTCATGAGCTATTGGTTACATATCTATTAGGTACCTATAGATACGTATCTATTACATGATGCCATAATCTATTAAAACCATGCTGCTGGGTGCCTCTGGCAACCCCAGATGATTTCATTGCCATTAAAATGTTTCAGACCTCTGGACAGCATTAAAAGGTTGCTACTACTGAAATATCCATAGAGTTATTTCCTATCCAAGTGTATCTATTCTGCTTCAATTTTTTCCTGGCCTTAAGATTTTGGTTATGCTTAATGTGAAACAGGTAAGGCAGAAGAGCTGGAGGTGTGACACTTCCAAACACCAGGAGACCACAGGGAACCATGCACCTGAAGAGATACATAAACACAGAAAGTGGAAGGTGTGACTGTGAAGCACTGAGCCTGGCTGAGGCTGTTGTTTGTTTCCACACGAGGCAATTTACACCAGTTTGGAACAGGAAAACTTTTAGCTACTTCCCAATGCTTGAACAAAAGCAGAGCAGTTCCAGGGAAGGGGAGATAAGTAGTGGGATGGTGAGAACATCTCCGCACCCTCAACAGAGGAGGTACCTGCAGAGTGGGTGGGGCCAGCTGCAGCCCCCATGGTGCTCTGCAGTGTCCCTTTTCCCATGGGAAAACCACTATGGAATTCTTCCTGTTTATCACCAAAACAGGGATTAAATACTTTTTTTTTTTTTTTAATCTGTGATAGTGTCTCTCCATGCCTTTGATTTTTTTATACAAATTTCATTTGTGCCTCTTTCCTTGACAAAGTTCAAAGTGAGAACTTTTAAGTTCTATGGTTGAGTTTTTAAGGTAAGTCATTTGTTGAAAAGTATTTTGAAACCTGTGGGATGATTTAGGAATTTTGGTATGAGGGGAAAATATAATAGAGCTCACTTTCCTGCTGTTTAACTCATTTAATACTTTATGGACTTCATTTACATTTATCCCTATTCAATATATTGATGGCGCTTCTCATGGAAAGTTAGGATTTGTAAACAAGACATTTTGTGTATCCTTCATTTCACACAATCCAAGCTGCAGGAGAAGAGGACTGTGTTCCAGCAGTTCATGTCATGGCTTTTGCCTCCATCACTGGGAGAAAACATCAAACTTACAACTTAAAAGCCCAGTTTTCTCTTTACATGCAACATTGACGGCGCTCCTAAAGGCCCATCATGATGTCTGATCCAGCCAAGTCATTACTAATTTTACCATCAGCTTTCTTCTCATGGTGCAGGGGGTGAGATTGGCTGAAACTCTGCCTGTGCATGCTAGGAAAGCAGTTAACTGAAGGTGTCCCTGCCCATGGCAAGGGGGTTGGAACTACGGTCTTACTGTCTTTTCTAACCCAAACCGTTCTGTGATTCTATGATCCCAAGGAGGGGACCCACTGTTTTCAGACCTCCATGGAGTTCTCAGTAGATTATCAGCCCATCATACGAGTCAGGTGGAACTGCTGATAACATTCATCCCTCCTGCTTCTTACTGGACATTAATTAACTCTTATCTGTCAGCTGTCACCTCTTGGGCCGGATCCCAACTGCATGCACAAAGGCAAATCTACCACTGACTTTTTGCTGCGGAAAGAGCATTTGATTGTTATCTTAAGACAAATACATTGACAGAAATAAGCTTCTTGCTTTCTGCCAGAGGATTAATTTCAGATTTTTAATATGTTTGTATAGCAAAGCCTTGAAAAGTATCTGGGGTTTCCCTGCAAATGTATTTCCTTCCCTGAGGCCAGCACCTAGATCTTTTGGTAACTCGGCATAGGGTGCCCACACAGGGCAAGTGCCTATGGCCAGAGGGGGCTTGGAGGGCTTCTTCCTCTTCTTCAGCCTCCATGTCCTCCTTCACCACCCTCCTCCGGTCCCATGGGGCTCTTAGCTGAACGGTGCTCTCATTTCTTTTCCAGCAAGGAAATGAAGAAATCACCATGGCTGGTATGGACATCCCTTCTTGCTGTGGGCCAATAACAGGCCAGGGCACTCAGCAGGAGCAGAGACTCAGGAGCAGGGATAGTCTGACAATACCTCTTAGGTCAACCTCACTACATGCTGCTCATTCCCTGTAATACTGGTTTTTAAAAGTGTTTCCAGAAGCCTTAGCAATGAGTAGTACTCTCCTCCCTTATCATTCATTGTTCAGGCCTACTCTTCGCTTGCTTCACAACAGCCACTGATGCCCTGCTATATCTCACTTCCTCCATCCCTTTTGGAGGTACATGGGGATTGATGTGGGGAACAGGCAGCACAGGTATGACCTGTTTCACCACAATGTTTAAAGGGTATATTTTTCAGGGTGTACTTCCCATAGGGCCTGTGGAGCCATGTTGTGGGTCTGTTCTACCATGACAAGTTATATGAGTGGTACATGTATGGCACCAACACAAACCATATATGTGTGTGTATACTCAGGGTACCTACAGGAAGATCAGGTAGATGCTGCATCTGTGGGCAGGATCTGCGCTCCTGACATAGGGACATTCATCTCAATGTACATCTCTGGACAAGATGCTGTGGCTGGAATTAGGGACATGGATCTCTTCCAGTTACTGTTCTGTGGAGCCTTGTGTTTTCAATAGGCACATTCCCACATGCTGCCTGTCCTTTCCAAGGCATGGTACAGAGATGAGCTTCCTGTTAAAACCTATAAAAAATGAAATAAAGAAAAATAAAGTAAGGCAGGGAAAGATGCAGTTTGTTTCTTTTCTATACCCTATCAGTTTTGCAACAACCCAGAGAGAGAAAGAGACTTGAACTGCATACAAGAAATGCAGAAGATCTGGTCCAAGACACAGCCATTGAAAGGTCTCTTTATGATAGTGGTTGTGATGCATTTCAGCTTACCATGTCCCAAGCAATAAGAGGGACCATATCCTGATTTGTTACTTTCTAAAAAGGGAAACATATAAACCAAGGAGACTTATTAAATGTAACTTAAAGGAAGAGTAAAATGGGTGAAATGTTCACAAACAGCAGGGTGCTATTTAAAGACACAATAAGAATGATTCAGTGTAAATATTTACCATCAAACAAAGAATATGAGAAGAATGTCCTCAGGCACACACATAGACCCAGAAAAATTAAATGGCAGAGGAAAGAAGCTACCAAAAGAAGACTTTTTTCCAAAGCCAAATAAACGAAACAGAAAAGAAAAAATCCCTGACCAAAGGTAAGTAATATCATAAAGAGGCAAACAAAGAACTTCTCTTAAGATAAGAGACAAAGGTTAGCAATCACAAGGGAGAGGAGAGGATTTCTGTTGTTCAGAAATGATCAGGAAAGTTTGGTGGAATAATAAAGGGATGAATATGCTGACGATTCAGAATTATTTTTCATATTCGTCAAAAGTGCAGGTAACTGAACAGTTGGAGAAATATCTTTAAAGACTGACTGGGTGATAAATGGCAGATGAAAGGTAGAGTGGCTAAGTGCCAAGTGAAGTGCATGGAGGAAGAGTAACCTAATTATACAAACACAAAGATGGGCTGCAAATTAGCTATTGTCACTCACATAGCTTTGCATCGCTGTGGATATGCCAACATGGATATTCAAAGTGTCAAAAAGGCAACTTGAGTTTTAGCAGTTATTAGGAAAGGGACTCAGTACAAAGTGGCAAACATCATTTTGATACTGCAGCAATCCCTGCTACTCCCATGCCTGTATCACTCTGTGGTGTTCCAGTCACCCCAAATTAAAAAGAAGAAGCTGTAATTAGAAAAAATGCTGAGAAAAGCCCTCTGGCTCACAGGAGAAACGAGCTATGAAGAAAGATTTTGTAGAGTGTAAAGATCTTAGAGACTAAGTTGTCCCAGGACAGAGGAGGAAGTTTTCTCCTGGATAAATAAGGGGTAACAGGCAGAGTGTTATGCTGGGCTGTTTGCAGCTTTACAAACTCATAAACCATCTGAAAGAGGAGTTGAGAGGGTAAGATTTGTTAGCAACATAATATTTTTGTGGTAGTAAATTGCTCAGATGGATTGTGCAAATCTGAATGACTGCAGAATGAGAGGCAGGTGATGCTTAATGTCCTTAAACATGAAGTGATGCACACCTGGGAAAGGAGCAATCCTACCTTTTCAAATAAAATTGTGGGCCCTGAGCTGAGTATGATCATTAAGGTACACGTGAGTGCAATGTAATATGACAGGAGCATATAGTGGGTAACAGACAGCTTTATGAAAACATCAGCTCAGTGCTTAGCAACCACGAGAAAAGCAAGTGGCAAGTTAACAATTATTAGGCAAGGGACAGAGGCTCACACAGATTCACACTGTTATACCATCTTATAAACTCACAGTACAGCCACTTTTTCTTGCCGTGTTCTCAATTTCCAACCTGTAAAAGGTCCCATGATGGAGATAGCAGTGTGGGACAACATCCACATCAGAAATGATCACATACACTAGGTCTCTGCAGATCATGAGCTCCATACAAGCCACAGGAGGCAGAGGTCCTTGTCTCATCTAACATAAAGTCTGAGTGGCAGGTTAGAAGCACACAAAGAAAGAGGGGTCTTCGCTGAGCTTGTGGGTACAATGCAGCTTATCTGTGGAGCTCCCTTCTGCAGGACGTTGTGGATGCTAAGGCTCCACACAGGTCTGAAAAACAATTGCATGAACCCATTGAAGAAAAACTGTTTGGGGCTATTAAACCCCCAAACTACACATCTATCTCAGGAAATGTCGAAGCTGCAAATCACTGGAGATTGGAAGAATAACCTGTGCAAGTATCACTGCCTGTGGCTGTCGGGACTTTAGCTAATGTTACTCATAATTTCTCAGAATACAAGTTCCATAAAATGATGAGGCAGGTGGTGTAAATGAGGAGAATATGGTACATGACTGTATTCTCCCTGCTCTTTCTTGAAGTTTTCTTGTAAGCACTTGTAAGTGGCTATGCATGGCATGGGGAACTGGGGTAGAGATGGATTTAGCTTATTCTGGCCTGTACTATGATTTTATCATTGAATCTTTTGATTGTCATCATTTTTTTGGAAGCATCTTTTCAAACTCTCTTGAATTGATGAGTTGAATCACCTGGTGAAAGTTTCAAGCCCAAACCCAAGATAATCTAGTTTGTTTTTAATACTGAATCTGGTAGAAATGTCCCAGTTTGGAGAAATGGGAAGTGCTGGGATGGGTGGAGGTTCACAGATGCTTCTGAAACTCACCAAACTGCAAAGTAAACCACCCCTATGGATTGGTTGTGATTACCAGAAGAAAGCCCCAAATCTAGCACTACTTCTGAAGTGGGGAGGGTCTCTGGGTTGGCTTCCTTTTGTGGTGACTGGTGGGAGGGAGGGGTGCTCAGAGGTGCAGTGAACTTTCATCACCTGTGGTGCAGACAGCAAAGGGGTATGAGCAAGCCAGCAACTCTGACTTGCACAAGGTCTGGGGAGGCATCAAGAGAGCTCCAAACACTGATGTGCTGAGGGCAATGGCATGGAACAGCTGATAAATATTGCACATATAGTATCACTTTAGCATAATTAATTCATTAATGTCAGAGCAAGTAGTAACATAAATAAGACCGCAGGAGTTAACAGCCATTAATCCTGCAAAGCTAAAGATAAATGTTCCTCTTAAAGTTTTCTTGAGATTCTTAGAGCAGATTGTGAAGTCTGGTTTTCACTTTACATGTCAAGGACTGAATATCATTCAGGACATATGAGGAAAAAAAGTAATCCATAGTTCTCATTTTCTGCCATGGGAGCAGTGGGTAATCAAAACTCTGAAAACCAGGCAATGCAGGCAAAGGGCTGTTAGGTTATTTCTGGCACAAACAGTTAAAGAGATAAATGCAAATGAGCAATTCCTGAAATAGGAGTAGCAGGAAACTTGGAAAATAATAAGCGAGGCTAAGACACCGTGTGGGAGGAAAGGGCCATTTCAGAGAAGCTTCATCCTAGCTGTTTCAGAAACGGGTAGCAAGAAGACACTGCCTAAACTGCTGTCTCCGGTGAATAACGGTGGGGACTGGAGAAGGCTTAGAGGCAGGTGCAGTGTGTCGGGGTCTGTAAGAAAACGAGAGGGCAGAAAGTGACGCAGTCTGGCCCAGCAGAGCTGCTAGGAAAAACTGCCTCCAGTGGTGGCAGAGGGGAGTCAAGGCAATTGCTGCTTTTAGCAAGTTTCAGTTGTTGCTTTTTCCATTGATGACAGTGAGTGGAGGTCAGGAAGTGTTTCTCCTATACCAATTATATGTGGTTAAAACTAGAGGGAGAGATAGTAAGCTCTAATGCTAGAAAGAGTATATGAGGATTAACAGGAGTGTTACTTCAGAGGAAAAATGTCTATATACTTAAATTCTTCAAAGGAGTTAAGAAAATAATGGAATTTAAAAGTAGAAAGAAAAAGTAGAAATTCCAGAAGAAAAAAATGAAGGGTAGTTATAAAATTCCTCCCAAACTTTGCTTTTAAGGATTGTAAAGAGAGTGAGTGAGCATATGAAATTTGGTCAAGAATCAGAAAAGGGAAAAACAAAATTGCTCCTCTTGAAACTGTAAAATCTTAATAAGAACATTTTTCTTTACCGTGTTTTTTATCATTTGTTACTGCATGTGAGAGCATTGCAGAAGCCACAAAGTTCTGTAGCTCAGGCCCAGATGAGCATGTTGGCGGTCTCCAGCTGGGATGAAGGATGCGACAGTAGATGAAACGACACCTAAGGCTGCCTTTGCTGCCTCCTGCTCACCCAGTATAACCCAACAAAAGATGATGCAACACACTGGGCTATAGATGAGGTGCAAGAACTGGATCAAATGTACCCAGCAGGATCAAAACATTGCTCGTTAGAGTTGGCTGGGATTTTTTGAAACATAAAGCTTTGTCAGGACAAGTAGATTGAAATAAAACCTTGACGCCTGCAAGGGTTTCATTGGCAAAACAATGCCGTGAAGTTCTTCACACTCTGAAGGTGATTTTGGATGGGAGAGACAGTAAACAAGAGAGCTCTCTCTCAGCTCAGTATAAAGCCATTTGCAACAGTTCCTGGAAGGGAAAAATCCATCCAGGCTTTTTAAAAAACCCAAAATAGCACAGTTGGTTCATGAATTCCCTGACTCTGGAATGCTCAGCAACTGGGAATATACTAGAAGCAAATGCCTGCCCTCTCATCGTGACCATGGAGGCTGGTGTCTAGGGCCAAAGGCAGCACAGCTTTGCTCTTTCATACTTGTAGAGGAGGTGGCACCAACTCAATGTTTTCTACCTTCATATAAAGCCCTATCTCAGATCTGTGAGGAAAAGTCAGAGCTAAAGCCAGAAAATCCCTTTAATAGTGAGAACATACAGACATTTTGGTGCAAATTGGGAAGCAGTCGTGTTTTGATGATAAAATATATTGTTCACATTTTCTGTATGTTACACAGACAATACAGCAGCCCAAGAGAGCTCACTGGGTTAAACCTCTCTTTTGTAGCACAGTAAAATAAATTGCCAAACACATTGATGTCCACAGTGGCAAAACAGCAATGATTTGTGCCCATAAATACAGGAAGGAAAATGTTAATGTTGCAACAAATCAAGCAGCTTCCCTGTCTATCACATTTTGCTTTTCAGAAGTGAGACCAGAAATCTCAATGTCTTTCTGCTAATGGAAAAATTCTAAAACCTAATTAAAAAGTCTCTATTCAATGAGCTGTGGAGAATTTATAGCAGTGAAACTGTCTGTGTCAGACAAATACGCTATTGATAGTCCTCTGGGAGCTAATGATGAAGGGACTACAAATAAGAACAGAGAGAGAAAAAGGAAAGAGACAGTGGACTGGACACTGTTTCAGACAGCTGGATGCTGGTGTGCAGGGAGGCTGAGGAGGGGAGAGGGTTGGGGGTATGCTGGTGTCAGCGCTAACAAATGCTGCTCCAGAAGAGGTTTTGGTGGGATAATTGGAGATGTCCTGTTGGCTTTTACCTTCCCAAAAGGAAGGGACTGCATCTGTGCTTTTGGTTATCCAAAAGGGCAGGAAACCATCCCACCAAGCATCACTGTCCAGTAACACCGCAGATCCCTCTCGGAAGGTGATGATAAATACTGAGACAGAGCCCCAGACAGTGTGGGCTCTCTGTTACCTCTGGTGACATTTGGCTGCCCAGGCAGTCACTCAACATGTAGCTGTTTCCTGACAGCCCATGCTGCAGCCTGGCTCAGCGCAGGCTCTGTAGGAGGCTTTTGGGGAGTTCAGGGCCTGCTGCTTCCTCAAGCCTATACCATGAAATGTGATTGCTGGGAGTCACATGTACCCTGGGCTGAAGGAGGACATCATTGCAGATGGTGTGGACAGTGCTTCTGCAATCAGCTCTGCATAGAAACCCATCCATCCCCAACTTTTTCCTATTGATCCCCAGCACCTGTAGTATCTACATTATAGCTCTCAGCTGCATCTTGCTCATAGACTAATGCAAATTAACCACATCCAGGCTAGACAAGAAGTGATGGTGAGATCCAGTGACTGCTGTAACAGCCACTGAGGCTTCTGGATGGCTTATTTTGGCAACAAGTTCTGTGAAGCAACATGTGCACTGAGGACAGGCTTTGCACTGATGGGCTTTATGCAGTCCCAAGGGACTTTAGGCTGAGCCCATGGAGTTTCCCATCTCACCATCCAGAGATCAAAGACTGCTTTTCTCCCAAAGTGAAACCAGTTTTCCCAAAAAGGCAACAGGTTCTTGCCCAGCCATTACAGGCATGTTCACGCCAGGCAGATAATGGAAAGCAGCCCAGACCTCCCACCAGTCCTGCCCCACTGAAATCATTTCCTTGGTGGCAAGTGTCCCAATCCACACACTTAGAGTCCCACTGTGTCGCATCCTGAGCCAGCTACCAGTGCAGAGCACAGGCACACAGCCCTTTGCAGCTGAGGCCTTTGCAATGGCAGCAGTCATTGCTGATGAGAGGGCCGGTGAGATTCAACTACACATAAACTGGATAGTGAAATTCTGGTTGCTGGAACCCGCTGTTACTCTGTTCTACATGCGTTGCTTCTGGGTTTTAGTCTCAGGCTGGCTGGACTTTGCTTGTAGAGGTTCAAAACCTCTTTATTTGTTTCTTTGATAACAAAGGAGAGCTTTAGAAATGTGGAGAACATGAGGCCGCTATAAGAAAGGGCCTGATTTCTGAGCAAGCCAGGTGCTGTCACCTTCCTGCCAAATGCCCTTCTCATTAGGCAATAGGATCAGCCGCTCTCACCTAATGCCCATTTAATTGTTTGCCTTAAGGAGGGCCACCTGCAAGGGGAAAAACTGAGAGGGGAACTACGTGAGTCAGAGCAAAGCCTTGGAAGCTGGGAGCCCCAGCCAGATGCTTTCACCTGAGGGTTTTAGGGTTGGGGGTTTTCCCCTCATTCTCTCCTCTGTCCTGGACTGGAGGTAAGCCCCTGAGTCAGTCCATTTGCCCCTTTAAAGTACTTTTACTTAGTGAAATTACATTAGCAGTAGGAAGATGTTCTGCCAATGTCTCAATTCAAACAGCCCAGCAGAAGGCTTATGCTAACACTGCTGGCTCATTCCTGCTTTGGCTGAAAGCTTTCAATCTGATGCACCCTGGACTAGCATCCAGGGAAATGCAATCATAGCCCCAGGCTTAGATGGGCACTCACCTTCTCACCTGCCTTCACAAACCAGGGGGCAGCAGCGGTGTCTCGAGACCCTTTATTCACACTGGGTCAATGCTCACTCCTGAAAGACCGAGGTTGCAGATGCTGGATCAGGCCCCTGCCCTGAGCTTTGAGTGCTAGCTTTTCCCCCAGGTCTTGCATAGCCCAGTTTGCTCAGAGGGCATAGACAGCAAGCTCCCTCTGCAAGAAAGGAGCACAAGAAAAGTGGATTTCAGCAGGTCCTTTACCTCAGCCCCCTCCCATTCAGTTAAACTTAGAAGATGTCTTTCTTCTCCAGTCCTCTGTAACAAGCCTCTTGAGCCTAAAAGTTAGAAAAACCAGTTTTGAAATCCTCTTCCACAGGCTGTAGGGTAGGGTTAAGTATTCAGAGTTGAAGTCATAGGAGCAAACCCTCTCTGAAATGCAAGATCCTTGCAAGAGATGGAGAGAGATGGGGTCACAGTGTTTGCATTCAGCAGGTTTAACCCTGCATCCAGCACACAGCTCTGCTGCCCCAGCCTTTGCCTGCACCAGCGCCTTGCTGCCTGTAAGAGAGCACAGCCAGGACCACAGGCTCCCAGCCTTTGGGGCTGTCAGCAGATCTGTCTTCTCCATGTGTTATCTGAGTGGTTTTGCCTCCCTTCTCCTGAAAACAAGAGTGCAGGGATAAGGCAGCAGCAGTTCAGCTTTAACAGGGAGGGCAGAAGCTTCATCAGCCATGGCTTGACCTCCCTGCCCACAGCCCTGGACCTGAGGCCATCCATGATCCAGGAGAGCTGATGCAGCTCCAGAGAGCTTCTCCTGCCCTGCCAGCCCTCAGGGTTCCGTGGGAATGGCTGGTAATTGCAAACCCCGTGTTCTCCTCCTGCTTTTTCTTTGTCAGGGATATTGGAACAGGAAATATGAAGGGATTAATTACCATAGATCTTTACTTTATAAATTGAGCACATTTGAATCTAGGAAGCATTGATCATCCAAAGCACTGAGCTCTGCTTGTGAGTGGGCTTTGCACTCCCTCTTCTGGCATATGGACTAGCTGTGCAGAGGGAGGAAGAGGAGGGACAGTGGTGATGGTCCCCTGCAGAAGGGCTGCTAGCTGTTTGCAGGTATTGGCAATGGGGCACCCTGCCTGCTCTGAGCCCCTTTTGGCCCCAGCTCTCTCCAGCCATCCTCACCCATCCAAATGGGCTTCGACTCCTCTCTGCAAGGAAAACCATTTGCCTCTTTTGAGAGGAACCTCCTGCCCCATTTGCATAGGTGCAGACCCCAGTGCGGTGTCTCCTGAAGCAGAAATCCCACTACTACGTGGGTTGTGCCGTGGAAATTACCCTCATAGTGCTTGCTTATGGGTTTGGGCATGCCACATTCTCTGAGAACCTTGTATTAGGGCTCAGTTTGGTTGTCTGCACCACTGGTGCCGGCTGCACTACCCCATGGCATCTTCAACACTCCTTGGTGCTGGTCAGTATCACACAGGACCTGGGGCGCTTGTTGTAGGGCACCCAATACCCAGGTGTGAGCAACCCAATCTGCCTCTTCCCTGTCTTGTGTTCCTGCACACAACACTGCTTGTTTAAATGGTTCCCATAATCCAGTACCAAGGTCCCAAAGGACCATCCTCCTGTTCTTCACTTTCCCTCCCTCCCTCACCCACTGAGCACAGCCCTGCCTGAGCCACACCACTTGCTGCAAGAGAAAGAAATCAATTGTTTCTGGTTAGTTTGTGTACTTAATGGCCTCAAGATAGCACTGGTTCCCTTTGGCTCGGGTCAGTACATGGATAACCCTGAGCTCCTCCCAGCACTTGTTTCTGCTCCTCAGTTGTACTTGCTTGGAGTACACAGTGGGATTTGCCTCCCCAGTGTTCCCAAGTGCCTCCTCCCACGCTGCAAGCCTGGTGGATAAGGCACTGAGGTTGTACCACATCACAGGCTGTCTCCTTGGCAGGACCTGAAGGTTGCACGTCACAGGGGCCCAGCATCAGCACAGGGGAAGCAGCAGCCTCTCCTTGGCCCCCCATTCACGTCAGGGAGGGCCATACCTGCCCTTGCTAATGTGCACATTGGCAGGTAGCCATATAGATATATCATAGGGTCACAGAATCATTTGAGCTGGAAAAGGGCCCCCCCTCATCCAACCGTAACCCTAACACAGCCAAGTCCACCACTAAACCGTGTTCGTACACCACATACTGCTTTCCTTCAACCTGGGGCATTGTGCCACCAGCCAGAGAGCAACAGAGCTGCAGGTGGTGTGATGTTAGTTGACCTGGGATCCATTCTGTAAGGTCCAGCATTGATCTTAAAATGCAGATCACCAGCGCTGAGCCCTCAGCATAGTGCAGGTCCAGGAGAAACCCACAACAAGAAGGCCTGTCATTAAAAATTGAGGACAACTGGCAGTGCTTCTGGTGGATGCTGACTGCCTAGAGACAGGTCTGAAGCACCAGGGCACACCTGGGATGGTTGGCTCAAAGCAACACATCAGTTTTAAGCATTGTGATGACTCTGTGATGCCTAGAAGCCTGCGGTTTTCCCTTGCTTTTGGGTGCATATCACAGTACTTACAGTCTATCTAAAGAAAAGGATAAGGTAAATAACATGTATATGTATCTATATGCCACACAAACATATGCATACACATAAATACATATGTTTATATAAGAATATATAAAAGCATAGAGTTAATAGGAATGTTTTTCCTAACTAGTCAATGCAGCCACTCAAGGGTTGCCTTTGATATTGCTTGGTCAAATATCAAAAATAGCTGTGAACTCAGTGCCTTCCACTACAAGTAGACCCAACACAGGTCAATCCTCTAAGCAAAGAGCTACTTAGTGAAGCAGGATCTAGTCTTGGCCAGCTACCAGAATTGGAGTATGCTAATCTTCCTAGTTTAATGATCCCTCTCTCTTCACACTAGTCCCTGGCACCTATCTGTGTGTATGGCCATAATGTTGCTGTGCAGACTGGTCTGCCTCTTAATGTCACCCAGAGGAGCCCCTGAGGGGGTGACACTGTGCTGCTCTGCTTCCCTGTGGAAAAAGGCTGCTGACAGTGGTGGCAGGTTGTAAACATCTGGTGTGAAGAGCTGGTTAGGCGTAAACATGAAGCAGGGTATAATTTAACTGCGATACGAGAGCGATGCCACTGAAGCTGTGAGCAATGTGTCAGAGATGGTCCACATGAAAAGCAAAGGGGGCTCATGCAAAAAGTCTCAGCTCCAGTGCAGTGTTGATGATGGGGTCGGTCGCTGGGGTGCCTGCCTTCAGCCCCCCTGAGGCAAAACCAGGCCTTTCCCCCTCCATCTGCTGGAAATGCTCTGCTGCAGGCACCTCACTGAGGATGCCCCAGGCACTAGGGGTTGGGCCAGAACATTTGAGTCATGACAGCTTGTTGCACCCTGCCTGGGCTCTAAGACCCTCAGCAGGAACCCTTTCTTCATGTTTCGTACAGTACTGCCCCACATCACTGGCTGTGTGTTCTGCGAGTTGCTAAATAACTTATCTTCAGCACGGTGAATCACCAAATCAATGCCTTTATGTGTGTGTTCAGCAATATTTTTTATTTACATCTTAAATTACGTAGGTAATGGGGAGCCTTAAAATAATGTCCAGGGGCAAAATGAACAGAGGCTGGAAGTGGTGGGGAAAAAAGCAACAAATAGGATTTTTTCTTTAGTGAGGCATATAAGCATAGAGAAAAATGCAGATGGATTTGCAGAGGGGCTTTTTATTACCTCTCCTTTCTTTTAACTGTGTCAGGTAGATATCTGTTATCCCTGGTGTCTCACAAAGGGATGCTGGCAGCACTCAGACGGCTACTGGAAACAGCAGTCACTGCTCTCCCCTCCAGCTCATTCATATCCTGGGCAGGGATGAGCAGCTTCAGGTCCCAGAGGAGTCAGTGGTCAGCAATTCCTTACTGTCCTACTGCAGCATGAAGGGGAATTAATTCATCATTTGGAACAGTGTTCCTTAGTCTCCAGTCCCAGCCTGGTGGTGATCAGAGGGTGAACTGCACAGCAGCTGCCAAAAAGAAAGGGGGGAAAAAAAGTCATAAATATGAGCACATGCCCAAGCAAGTGAGTGGATGAACAGGAAAAGAAACCAGCATAAATAAAGAAGCATCTTTACTTGTAAGTGTAAAATCAGTTTGGCTGCATGGTGCCAGATGGTCTCTAGCTTTGTTTAAAATGATTCCATAGCCCCCAGATTCAGAAAGGTGGGAAATGCTGATCCCAGTGTAGCACACATGCAGTGTATCTGGCATTACACAGCAGGCAGGGCTGCCAGCAATAAAGATAAAGCTGGGAGGAAGAAAAGAGATCTGATTGACTGCTCCCACTGAAGGAGAAGCAGGGAGGTTTCAGGCTTTGGTGTGCATCAACGCATCAGACTCTAGGCTGACTGGCTGGCTCCCAGCCAGATGCTATGGGCAGGGGACATGAGAGGCAGCTAGGGGAGGGAAGATGGGTATTTAGGGATACAGAGGTGTGGAGACAGCAAAAGGCTTAAAAGAAAGAGGTCTTGAGAGGTGGAGAGGATCTAGGGGTATTGCACTATAAAAAGCAGGGATTACTCTGGTGTGGGGACGCAGACCCATGGAGGGGCAGGGATGCAGCACCTGGCTGCAGCTCCCAAGGGCACAGCCGTGCCTTACTCCTCCCGCAGGGAGAAGCAAGAGAAGAAAGCGAAGGAAATCTTAAACAGCTTTCCCTTTACTTTCACCGCAGCCAGAGTGCAATGAAGTCATTTGCTTCTGGAGAAGCTCAGCTTCCATTTTCCTACTGGCTTTAAGGGGTTGTTAAAATTAAGCCGATGGGTATCTGTACGTGCCTGTAAGTGTCCAGCACAGGGTACCTGCACAGAAATACTGTTATGTGACAGTGATATTTTTGCCCTGAGGCCGGTAAAGTTGTGATGCTGTCCTGGTCCTAGTAAAAGTGCCAGTAAAAAGAAAGGTTACTAAATCTCTAAATAAACTTTTTTCTTCCTGCCATGGGTGAGTGACACAAACTAATTTGCAGGGAAAAGGTTCTTTTTCACTGTTATTATCCAATTACAGCTTCAGTCTCAGATGAGAATAGTCCAGCCAAGTAGCTGGAGATGTGGATAATATTCTGTACAACAGACTTCTCTGGATCAAAACCAGCTCTGCAGTGACATCTTACTGCTATTCCACCGTAACTCTTTAATCATTTAAAAATATCAAATCTATCACTTTTAAATATATCACAACATGAGAAGGCGTAAGGCTGTGATTTCTAGGGCATTCCATAGCATGAGGACCCAGCAGCACTAGCAGACAGCACAGCTACGCAGTTTGAGAAGCCAGAGCCAGCACTCACCAGAGACCTAAGGAGGCTTGTGGATGCTCTCACCATGCTGCCAGGTGCCTGAGAGTCCCCTCCTCTGATCATGGAGTTTCATCTCTCCAGTAACGTTTCCTTGAATAGCCAAGAGTGTGATAGGGACCATAACCATGTTCCCATTACCTGCTTGTGATGGCTGAGGTATGAACTGTTCAGTTTTGGGTTTTCTGAAACAGAGGATGTAGACAAAAATTTGATGTATGCTGCCATCTGCTGAGGGCTTAATATTGTCATAAGCACTTCAAATTTATTTCTGATAGAGGTAATGCTGCTGAGAGTAAGGGTACCCAAATAAATGATACATGACGATCACACTAGTTGTATAAAAAGGATTTAAAGCCTCCTCGCACTTGACCATGTCTGCAAAATGTACTTCAAAAAGTGGGAAATCTGTAAGAATGAATTATGATTTACTGGTAAGTTTATTTTTAAGTGCAAATTATTTCTTTATGCTTTAGTGCTTTATGCTGTAGTGCTTCAAGACAGTCTTGTTCTTTACTCTTCTTACTTTTGACTCCCTCCCTCTCTCACCTGAAAGCTTCAGAGGGACCGTATTTGTTTTAGGACCACACCTGAGAGACAAAGGCCTCATTTCTACTATTGCCACTGCAAGCCATTTTAATTCATACAATCATAGATTCAACTGAGTTGGAAAAACCCTTTAAGATAATCAAGTCCAACGTTTATCCCAACAAGAATTAAGCAAATGCTTTTTTGGGAAAGCCACAGGTGGTTACCCAGCCACTGGAGCTCCGCAAGCCTGCCTTGCACCAGGCTCAGCAGTCCTTGAAATACGGGTGCACAGGGTAGCATCCCACTTGCTGCAGCTGATTTCCATTTATTTAGTCCTCTGCTTAAGGATTAAAGTTTTTGCTGTGTGGCCATACCCAGCCCTGGCTATGGGGACACATAGGTGTGTGCTGGCAGCCCCAGAGCGGAGGTCTAGTGTGGGTACCAGAGGCAAGGCCAGGCTCTTCACTCAGCTGCCAATCATGTGCCTTCACCTACCTTGCATAAATTCATTCCAGCATAAGGAGATGGGGGATCATTAATGTTTTCCCTCTTGCCCATTGCATTTTACACTTGTATTGCTCAGACTGGCAGCTAACAAAGTGGTCTTCAGCAAAATGAATCAGTCATGGAATCAGTTTTCTCTTAATCAGGAAAAATTGGTCTGGCTGTTTTGTGCCATCCAGAAGGCTGCATTTTTACCTCTCCCCTGCCAAGTCTTGAAGCAAACTGCTCAAAATCCTACCCATCCAACCAGTGTGGGGACACAATCTGCTGTACTTTACAGCAAAAACACATGTGACAAAAGCAACAAAACAAACTCAGAAGCCTCTGCTAATGTAAAACACGTAAAACCAGAGATTAAAGGCAATGATTGAGCATACTCTTTCAGTTTCAATAAGAAACACTTCCTTCTGCCTTTCCTTGTTCCTTCCTTAAACAGCTCAAGTAAGCTCACATCTTACTGTGCTTGATGTAATCTCAGGCTCTTGCTGCCCACAAGTGCTACTGCTTCTCACAGAGCTATTTGTTGAAGAAAAGAGATTTCATCTGCACATCTTAAAATGGTACTACACTCACAGAGATACTGGAGAGGTGTACCTTTCAGGGATCAAACTACGCCTATCACAAAACCCAGCAAGATTTATGGTGCAACACTTAGGTTATAAGATTCCGACCTGCCTTGTTTCAATGTTGAAGACAGTAAAAAAAAATGGACTAACCAGATCCGTTTTTTAAGTTTTATGTACAGTCCTTGAATTTCCATTTACAGAGTTGTATGAATCTTGTCAGTGAGACAGCCCCTACGAGCAGAGCTGTGAGGCATTGCCACCTCTGTGCACTGATTGCTTCCTGGTGCGCTATGTATTAGCATGTTAAAACATGTCACCTCTCAGGAAACGCTTCAGCTTTCTCGAACACCAAAGTTAGGTGTTTGGTTTTAGTCTAACCTCTGTATCTTTAGAAATTGCCTTCTTATTTGTACATCTCAAGTGAAATAAAAAGAGTTTTGGGTTGGCCACAAGAGACTGGTGATCCATGTGATGCTTTTTCAGAGTGTCTGGGAAAACTGCACATTGAATAAAAGTCACATTCTGGTTTATCCAAACTTACCAGCTCTGTCTCAATTTCCACACTTAAGTATCATGAATACAGGAACAGGTGATGAATGGCAAAGGGATTTTTCTTCACATGCTGGACATTTCTTGTGAAGTTGGGTACATTTTCTGAGAGTCTAGTGCACGCTGATGCAAGTTTTCTCCACAAGCTGTGCATAAAAGCAGGTTGTATTTCTAAGAGACACTATGGCTGTAACATAATCCTATGATAAAGCAACCATTTTAACCAGAGATCTGAGTTCACAAGCTAGAAGCTGTTTCAGCAGGCTCTTTAATAATGTAGCAGATATACACCCTTCTAATAGAAAGATCTTAAATACTTCCAAGGTGTTTACCATAAATCTCCTAACCAGGATTAGTTAAACTAGAGCCGCCTTCAGTCCTGCTTGGTTTGGCAGGCCTCTGTCATGCACATGTGGTGTAGCCAATTATTTTTGTTGAATAAAGAGGAGAAAATCCAAAGGAAAAAAGGAAAAGTTTTGGTAACCTGAGCTAGGTATACTCATAAGTGTCTGTCATTGATCCGAGGGTCAGTGTGGCTTCTTGTTGAGAAGAATTAACTACCTGTCTACATTTTACATTGGATTTCTCTTTAATATAAAGATCACAATGGATACTCATTATACAGTCTTCTCATGGAAATAAAAGGAGTCCAAACGGAATTTTCAGGGGTCCTTTCAGAAACATGAAATAACAACACCATGAGCTCAGACAGCAGTGCCCTCATGTCCAGACTGCTGATAATTCTAAAACACGAGCCCTGCTGGGGCTGTGAAAATGTTATGAGAACAACCAGTGAACATTAAAGCTCTCCAGAAAACTTACACAAAGGTTACACAAAGGTTCAACACACTTTGCTTTAATTCTGTCATGGTTCTGTCAAATTTCCCCTTTCATTCCAGTTTTTGTATCAGCTTTGCAATAATGCTTCCCTCTTCTTTTCAACAACACACCGGGTTTGTAAGTGCTGTTTCCATTGTACTGCAGTTTCTTTAGCCAGGGTGAAAAGTATTGATGAAGTGTCCTCTGAGATCAAAGTCTGTATCCTTAGAACAACATGGAGGTTGACAGTTCATGCAGGTTTGCTGCTCTCTCTCAATTTTGATCCAACACATTGCAGTGAGAATGCAGTTCCAGTTCCGCCAGCACTTTCTTGCAGCAGTGGTGGATGACAGTGGTGATGCAGATACTGATTTAGAAGCATACAGGCTGCACCCAAAACCACATTTCAAGCAGATCAGCACAAGCGATAAGATGATAAGATCGATTTTGGCTGATATTGAAGAGCTCTAACAATATTATCCATTATTCAGCCCACCTAGACCCAGACAATCAATTCTAAAATTGACAACTTCCACCCAGGATTTTTACAAAGAGCAAGTGCAAAACGATCGGGTTTTTCCAACCTAACAACACGAGGCTGTTACATTAAAATGGCTTGTCAAACAGGAAACCACCGCAGCACTTCAGATATTTTGTCCTTTGCCTGGCTGACATCAGTTCATCTGCATACTGTACTGATGTCACTAACAGGTACGAAGGGTGCGGGATCTATATTGTCCTGTCTGCAGAGAAAGAGAAGGAAAACATGGAAGGTGGCTGAGCATGAGTGCCTTGGTGAGCTGTACTATATCATGCAAGCTTGGGAGTATCTAGTGGCTATTGCACTGCATCGTGCATCACAGATGATACAGCAATGATTTTGGCTCTTTAGCCTATTGAAAGGCAGTAAAGAAGCTTCTCTTCCCTTTCAGACTTTCAGTATCTCAGGATTTTTCAGTAAAGTTACAGCCTGTGTGTTGCTCATTCCAGAGTTATTTACCACAAGAATACACCTCTCAACTCCCTCATTTTTAGGGACTTTGTTCACACCCACATGATAAAAGATTAGAATTCAGAGAATTTTTCTAAAAGGAGTTGAGCATACTTGCCAAACGCTTGCCAACTGCTACTTCCTGCTTGCTTTATGGCTTCAAAGAAAGCTACTGCTCCCTGTGCAACAGTGTGGACTTTATATGTGAATACTTCCAGGAAATAAGTCTTTTGTCATCTGGTTCTTGGAAGGTAAGTTTTAAATAACAGTTAACAACCTGATCTGAACTTGCTCTAGTCTTTTCCTCATTGCTCCTGAAAAACTTTATTGGGATAAAGCATAATGGGTTATCAGTCGTAGAGCTTTTTCTACGTGTGAAATTCGTAGCTGACAGTAAATCGGCGTGCCCATCATCCAGCATCCAACTGCCTCTTCCATCCAAAAGAGGCTGAATGTGCAGCAGGTTTCACTAATTACAGCTACCAGTACCAAAAAGAAATGGTACAAAGTGGTCTGTGGAGGTACAAAGTTCGGAGAAGGTGTCCTTCTCAGGTGGTGAGTCCTTCTGTGGGGCTGTGGGTGTTCAGAAGCACCGCCGCTCTCCTCAGGTCTGCAGCTCTTCTCTCTGTGAAGCAAAACCAGTTATACATCTATCCAAACGCTCGTGTTGCTGCCTATTGAACTCTGAAAGGGAATGAATATTTTTCCCCTCCTGTACTAGGGTCACCAAAGGAACTGCAGGGCTCCTGGAGCCAGGACTACCAGCTGTGTCAGGAAAACACACCACCACCACCACCACCACCACCACAAGAGAGGTGTGCTCCAGTTCCTACTGTGTGCACTGTGAACCCAAGCAAATGCCTGCAGCTTCTCCTATCACTTTAGTTCACCAGTTTGCAGCCTATGCTAAGACAGGAACATAAGGCTCATGAAGAAATATGTTTACAGGGGATGGAGGAATATATTAGTAACAGTGGTAGATACTGCACACGTGGGTCTCATGCATAGAGGGAGGGGGTAGGCTTTGAAGCTTTGAAGGGGTTTATTCTGTTTCCTTTTAGTTGGAAGGCTCATTAGCAGGATATATGAGACATCCCTGCGAGGATGGTAGATACAACCCGGGACTAGCTGCAGATCCTTTCCCTTCTGCAGGGATACCTGTGAGCCAGGCAGAACAGCCTGGGGTCTCCAAATGGCTCTAGATGCCTCTGCTTAGGCAACAGATCCCTGCTTGGGATTCCTCCTGAAGCACAACCACTCTTTGTGCTCAGCTGATTCAACCCAGCATCTCTATGGCAGCACTGGAGGGATGCTGACAGCAGAGAACCTGGTCTCTGGAGAGTGGGTCAGCCTTGGGTCAGGTGAAGGTGGCTGCAGTTTCCCCCCATTCCCTTAACTCTGCTATTCTCTCCTTCCAGCCAACACTGTCTCCCGCCTTCCCCAATTCCTTTGGCCCACTCAGCTTTGACTCCCCAGGCTTTTCTGTAGCTGCCTCACAGCTTTCAGGTAAAGTCCCCTACACCTCCCTGCTCTGTGCCTCCAGGCCCTCTCTCCAGTCACTCCCACCCGTATTGATACATGCTTTTCTCTCCTCCTACCCCTGCCCAGTGCTCCCTGCATCTTGCTCTCTCTGCCCTGCATGTGGACCTGCTGCAATCCCCACATGTGCACTCAGGATGCATGTGTCCATACAGCACAACTCAGCTGTGACAAATACGACCTAAACTATGTGGCAGAGCAAAGCAGCAAGCAGAGACAGAGAGACAGGGCAAAACCAGACCTCCATCTGTTCGTGTATCCAGTCCAGGAAAGAGGTGGTTCGGCTGTAGACACCCGGCTTGTTCTTTTCTGCACAGCCCACTCCAAAGCTGGTGGTCCCCACCAACTTCCAAATACTCCTATCTTCACATGCTAAAGGGCCCCCACTATCTCCCTGGAGGACAAAGAATTAGAACAAATGTTAGTGCCTCAGAAGTGAAGTGGAAGATCTGTTTGGGGGGTAGAGGGAGAGGCACTGTCTAGTAATTCAAAGTCTTCTGTATCTATCTGCTCTGTTCTGGGTACTGGGAAAAACATATGTTACGGCAGAAGTTGGAGACTTCTTAGAGATGTGTATTAGATCATACCTTTCTTTCCCCAATTAGCAGGACAGTACAAGAGAAGCAATGTTGAAGCCTGCTGTTAAACAGCATTTAGGTGCTGGGGAGCATGCCTGTCCTACAGCAGGGCATTGCTGATCTGCAGTCTCCACACCATGGCCTTGTTCTCTCACAGCTGCTTCCCTCAAACAGCTCCTAGCTGTTGAGCTTAGCTGAGCCCAGGGTTGCAACAACAAGCTTGTATCCCACCTCCTTCCCTGCCTGCTGCTGCCTGCAGTCTTACACAGTGCTTTTCTGTCCCTTCCCAGGCACTTTGCTAAGCAGATTCAACTCAGTGGACTCACATCTAAGTACTGAAAACTCCCAATTTATTTTGCTGGGGCAGTTTCTTTCCCTGTGAGCATCAGAGTCAGCACAACAATGGAAAACAAGGGAAGTTGGAACAAGCCTCTCCCTTTGGTGAGTATGGCTTGTTTTGTTGCTTGAATTCACGTGCTGAGTGTGCTGCCCTTGGGCAGCTGCCATAGGCATAGTGACATGCTGGGGGGGCAGTACAAACAGAGGCACAAATGAAGATCTATGCACCTCATGTTTTCTCTTTGTCTCTTGCTCCCTGTGAAACTGGGACTGAGCATACCTGGAAACATGAATTCCTTCCTAATTCTTGCACTTCATGCATGACTAGCTAGCTGAGTCCACATTAGTGTGTATGGGGATGAAACCTGGCACAAGGTGGGCACTCTCATGACTCTAACAGTGATTTTGAACCATCACCACACTGTGTTGTGAAGGATGCTCTGATTCATCACTGCTATGAGCACTCTCCTCCGGAGTCATTTCCAGTCCTCTGAGTTACTCAGACACCTTTCCCTTTCTTCCTTCCCCTGTCTCACTCTACTCTTTCCAAAATCTCATGTTTCTTCTCTATTGATGTACACATGGGCTGCTTTTGACCATGGGGTTTCTACACCTTGCAGGCCTCCGGAGCTGCTCACAGTACAATTCAGTGCAGTGCAGAGGCCACAGCCAGGGCAAGGAAAGGATGGCACCACACTGTACCACATGCAAGAAATTAAAAAATGCTTTAAGTAAATTTGGCTTCAGAAGTAGCAGATATGGGCCACAGAAGAAACATAAGAAGGGAATTGTGGCGTATGAATGCATGCACATTCCCTGATTGATATTCATGGTAAACAGAGTAAATGGCACAAAACCAAATGTTTGTCCAAGAAAAGCCTGGGAGTGCCTTCTGATAACTTATCAGTCATGTTTTTCCATTGCTGCTGTTAATGAGCTCAGCTGCAATTTGGAAACTTCCATACCTGGCACGTGTCTACCCCTCCCTTTAGGAAACCGGCACAAAGCATTGAAGGACTTATGATCCCTCCGTAGACATCCCTGTGGTTGCAAATTGCGTTAGAAATCAGAGGAACACCTGCATAATTCATGGTGTCAGATGTATCACCTGTTAAAAAAGAAAAGGAAAAAAAAAAACACAAAGAAAAAAGCTCTCCATTGCAGAAACTGATCTCTAATTACACAGGGAAAGTGTTTTAGTACGTGAAGAATTGGCAAGCAAGGGTGAAAGAAATGTGGTTAAAATGACACCAAACAAATAAAGGCAACTGGGTGTCTCATAGCATACAAATTCCAGTAACTAGCGACTCTGTAGAGATGTGGATTGTCACAGTATGTAATACAAAGCTGTACCTTATGTGTTTTTACTTCAAACTAGAGAATCAATGACAGTAATGAACTTAAAAGTTGATTGAACACTGTCTTCTACACCAGTGCCCACAATTCATTTCAAATTTATCACCTGTTCTGGTAGTCAGCAAATCATCTGCAAATATCTGATTTATTTTATAAATATTTATTTTCTTCTGAGTATAAACAGATCATTTCTATAAATGGGAGTATTTGCACAATGTCCATTGTCAATTTATAGCTGACTTTTATGTGGTAAACCTTGCTTTCATCTTTTTTCCCACCTTTCACTGTTATCAGTAGATCAGGTAACATACTGTTCTTGTTCTCTGAACAACGGGAACACGTCAATTGAGACAAATGAAGAATGATAAAACCCAGTTACCTGAGAATTCAAGCATTTTCACATGGAAGTGATTCACCATAGATTATTGATTAATATGACCTGTGAGTAATGTAAGAAAAAAAAGAAAATTCCCTACTCACAAATCTAATTTCCACATCATCCAGCCTGCCTGCAAATGCAAACATGCTGTCTCTTGAGAAAATTGATGGTCGATTCCTGCGTTCATCCTGTGCTTTCTATGGTTGAAGTTATAAAGGACACCACCTGTTTGACTGAGGCTGCGTACAGCATTGATGCTGTCCTCATGTCATTTTCAACCTTTTGACAGAGTGTATCCATCCATTCCTCATGATAAGGGCTTGTACAGCACTTTTACATATTAGGGTGAGCATAAAATTTAGAAATAAGTCTTGTCCCTGATCCCCAGATATTCCAGAAAATTTAATGTTGATCAATGCCCCAACCAAATCCTGTATTTACTGTATGTGAGATGTAGTGTAATCAACAGCAGGTCATTTAAAATACCTCCTTCCACGGTTGCTCCCCATCCTGATACCCAGCACATTTTCCCTTCTGGGAACTGCTCACCAAAATTAGGCAGACAAATTGGCTCTATGTGACCTGGTAAAAAAAAAAAAAGAGAAAATTGCTTTTAAAATTCAGCAAAATATTGTGTGACTCAGTAAAACTTTTGGTATGCAGTGAAGATTGGCAAAAGATTTGGCATGCAGTGAACTTCTTATGAACACCACCCACCCCCCACATAAACAGCTGGACAGTTCTGCAGGTCTTTTGTCTTATGGCCAGTTCCATAGGTTTGAATCAATACCTACCCCAGGCCTAATTAGTTTCAAGTATGAAGCAACAAACGGAAGTGTTGGTACATCAATAAATTGAAGAATGAGCAAACAAGAAGTGCACCATGTATGCAGCTGACAGGTAGATCAGAGACCCCACAGCACACTGCCTGGGCAGAGAAATGGCTTTAGCTAACCATGGCACAACTGCAGGGTGCCTCCTAACAGCTTTTGTGCAGTGGCACAAAAAGAGCCATATGTGCACATCTCTGCCCTCTTCTGAAAGGGCAATAAGACATCTTTTTTGCTTCTGACCCATCGGCTTATGCCCTGGGGCACGCAATGCAGTGCAATATAATCAGCGTTCGGTGCTTGCAGGAACAAACTGACATGTAAGGTGAGCTGGCATTGGGCAAAGGGAGGGAAGATACAAGGCATTACTGGGTAATTCCTAGTGGTTCAGCTCTGCACGGTGCAATGATCCCAGCTCAAGATACCAAGCACCCATTGTGGAGCCTCCAAGCCCCCTGGGCTGTCCCCCAGTCCCTGCAGGGCATAACAGGTATCTCATTCAGGTGCAGTGCTATCGCTGTTCTTGACAGACTCCCAAACTTATTCCCGCGCGAAAGAAAACAGCATTAGCTGAGATAGATATAAAACAGAACAAACTCAAGCTTAATTTTCATTCAAAGTGGAAGTCTAGAGTATTTCAAGAGAATTGATTTAGGAACTGACAGTCTATATGTGTCAGAGAGAGCCAGCTCCCCTTTGCAGAGAGCTCACAGTGATTAGGAGGTACTGGCAGGTGACCATTTCAATTCATACACATTATTTCAATTCACACACGTTATTTCATTTCACACACATTATTTCAATTCACTAGCTGTGTCAGCTGTAGGTAGCATCCTGCTGAGAAAACGAAAGTAGTTTTAATTTAAAAGCATCATTATATTTGAATAGCCTTTTCTTCTCTTTGAAATTTAAGCTTAACTTTCAGCTTTGGAAGCTGCTGGATCTCCACATACTCACAGAAAGGACAGAAATCTCTGTGATCTCCAAGTAAAATGAGGTGGGGCGTTTATTTTAGATAGATAGGAAAAATACTTAGAAAGAATAAAGTTAATGTTTGCCTATTATTAAACGCCTTCAGTAAGCCAATACCAGAATAGACTGGGAACAATTTGCAGAGTGCTGTGACCATGTTCTTGCTCTCCATGCCTGGGTATTGTGAGGATTTCTGAGGGGTTTCTGCCAGTGTAGTCTGAACAAGGATCACTGCCTTGCTGTCACGGCAGCAAACTGGCTACATCCACACAGCACATCCATTACTGCTTGTAGAGGTGGTGGGGATACACTGAACTGTCCTGGGTCAGGCATAGGGCGCCAACAGAAGTTTCCCTGCCTGTGCTGGGAAAGACCCTTCATTTTTTAGCTAGAAAGTTTAAAAAGCCAAGTGAAAGCTAAGGGGAAGAATTACCATTGAGAGCAAGCGGTGCTGCCAGTTTCATCAGTGCTATATCATTTCTCATTGTCTTGGGTTTATAATTTCGATGGTATATAATTTTTTCCACTGAATATGGGTGAACCTGGTTGTCTTGGTGAGTCACAAAACCAACCTGCACACTCCATGCCTTCGGCAAGTACAGGCTGAAACAAAGAAGTAGGAGAGAGTGAAAAACCTTCAAGAAAGCCTTCAGGTTGTCTAATTGTCCTCTGAACTTACGAACCACATTAAACTCTACAGCCAAATAGCTACAGTCTGCTGTAATTGCTAACCTATGTATTAATAAAGTGAAATAAGGTGAAAGTGGCCTGGAGTTCGTAGGAGTGAGAAGAGGTCTCCTGCACTACTAGCAACAAATAAGGCTGCAAAACCAGACAACTCATTATAAAAGAGAAGGCTATGTTTATAATTAAACAAAGAAGAGGAGGCTAAATTACTGTTTAGCATCTATTTAAAACTCAAAGACTACTTGAATAGCATAAAAAGAAGCACTGAATATGTGGTAAAGGGCACTAAGCACAGTACAACTTACCACCTACCACTGATTGATCCTGTGAACTTGAAAAGGATTATGTAATTTATCTTAAAGCTCCAAGGTATTTGAGCAACCAAGTACAAATTCTTGTACCTGTTAACTCAGATGCAATATACAGAAACTGCAGATGAGGATACCTAAAATCTAGTGCTTCAATGTTGTTTTAAGCTGATTTCCCAGGAAGGCAGGAGTGTCCATAACATCTGAAAAGTGGGTCCCCTAATTTAGCCCACTTCTTTGGGAGACTTTTTTTCAGTAGAGACTTGCGCTTACACAAGAAGGGAGAGAGGTGGTTTAAATGTAATGGAGCAAGCCCATGAACTCAGGATAACCCAGTCTCTTCTGCAGTTTATTCCTTAGAGAAAGCACGGTGCATTAGCCCTCCTCTGCAGTGGCCCCACACACAGATGTGCTGCAGGAGGGGTCAGTGAGACACCCTGACCAAGGCAGTTTAGGGACTTACTCGTAGACACAGTGGGCAGCTGTGATGATCCAGCGCGGGGTGATGACGGACCCTCCGCAGAGGTGCTGCCCATGGAACTGCAGGCTGACCTGCCAGGGCCACTGCTGGGGGGAGGACGCGTTGCCCCCCACGATCCGTGGTCTGTAGCTGGCCCGTGTCCCACATGCTGCCAGAAAGCAAAGGTTTGGGGTCCATGGAGGAAACACTGGCATGGTTTTTGTCATCTTCAGCACTTCTACTCCCAGCCTTGCTCAGGCTGGGAGGTCTCTGCAGCAGGACCATCCCAACCCCCATGGCCTGTATCTTGAGCTGTGGCTGCTCAAGAGGTTTCTCCTCCTCCCTCCAATCCCTGCAGCATCGTGCTTGGCAGCCCATATGAGGGCTGTGAAGCTCACTTCTCTCTGGTAAATGCAGTGCTCAGCTGAGCTGTAACCCTACTGTTCTGCCCTCCTTAAACACACAGGGTCCCAGGGCCCCAAACAGGCAATTTGAAGCATGTCCTCTCCCCTGATGATTATTTTGCTGCTGGTTTTTTGACTTTTCATATCCCAATCTGAAAACTAGCTGACATGGAGAGATGTGGGATGAAAGTTCAAACATTAAGACAGAATTTCCTTTTCCCTGATGCATGACAAAGAATTGGAATTACAGCATTAATCCGTGCACTCAAATCACAATCGTACACATCTACTTTTCACTGTGATTTCACCAAAACACTCCTGCTCCTAACCTGATGCTCCTAATCTGCCCTCTCATCCTATTCTCATTTTCTGAAATTTATTTAAATTTTATAGAAGAAATACAATTTTTCTTTGGTATGATAAACTGATGGTATAGTATGCCCTGCATACACAGTTCCTCCCAACTCTTGCCATGCAGTAGATGAAGAAGGACAGTTTCAGATTTTGTTTCCTGATTCTTACCCAAACATTTTAAGATGATCACATTGCCAGAAGTGCATTCCTCTCTAAGATGAAAAGACAGTGCCGTATTAGTTCCAATTCACAAATACTGGGTGTGTTTTCAATATCGTGACATCTTCCTCTACAGCTATGTGCACATAAGTAACTCATATTGAAAGAGGTACAAAGTCATGTACTCATCCAATCTACCTAGGGCATTTAGCTGGAATGCTTAGAAGCTTAGACACCATTAGGAGCCTGCGGACCATATGCTGCCTCACTGAAGGGTGGCTCACTCTGCTGCAAGGGAAGGCTCATCAGCAATTTTCAACATGTGATATGTGGACTCCTTAGACCCATAGCTTGCTTCTCAGTGAAAGGTAACTAAGAAAAACAGGCAATTGTCAGGAGGAAGAAACGGGCCATAATGGGTTCATGAGCCCACTGGGAAACATCTAGGGATCTGTAAACTGAAACAAACTGCTTCACAATGGAAAAAATGTGTGCCTGGTGTCTATCCATTTGCAAAAAAGGAATCATGGGACAAATAGGCTTTTCAAATAGCTCAGTTTAAAGCCTTTGCTGATTCTGATGGGCCTTGGATCTGGCTCCAAATCTGTATTCCAGTAAGACTGCTACTGAACCTTGGTCTATGATGGATAACACTACCAACCATTTACCACTTGCCTGAAAACACAGGCAACAATCTCAAACTGTTGATAATTCTGCTTCTATTGACTGCTCTCTTTCTGTCAGGATGAACAAGCTGAGGCATACCTGAGGTTGGTTGCATTGTGCAGGGATGTAGCTTGATCAGCTGATAGCCAGTTGCTGAGAGACACGAAATGTCTTTGAAACTGTTTTTCAACGGCAGCCACGGGCAGGTAACCTGAACTCACGTAACTGCAAATAAACCATAAGCACAGCTTCCTCAGGCAGCATCTCAGTAATCTGCTTAAATAATTCAGCGCTTCTGCTAATGAAAACCCAGCGTCGCAACCACAATAATCAGACTCGGACGCTTGATAGAGTAATTGCATCCTCCCCAAGAAACGTTTCTTCTAACATGCACGTATTTCTGCCATAACCGTGTGTGGACGTCACAAAGTGCTGAGAGGCATTTAACTGGCTGAGAAAGTAGATTTTAATTCTAATATTGCAACGAAGTCTTCGTTGTAACTGGTTAGCTCATTTCCTGAAGCACTGGCAAGCTCACTGACTCCTTTTTCTAGAGTGAAGTTTTGCAGCGGGAAGGATAAATAATTCATATTTTTTCTTGTCCTTTTTTTATTGAACAATTGAGATGTATTTTATCCTAAGGGCAACAAGAATTTATTCCAAGAAGCTTTATGCTGCTGACTACAGTGTGCAGAAAACAGAATGACACCATTATGAGAAATAACAGCACCATTGCAAGTCACAACTTCAAACTCTTTCTCAATTGTGTGAAAGTTAGTGAAAGACATAGTGCTTTTTCAGGAATGGGATCAATCCAGTAAGAACTGCCTCGCCAGGTTCTTCTCCAATTGTGAGGTGGACCTTAATTCCTAACAGATATCATGGCATGAATTGTATATACAATTTTCGTGTCATAATCCCTATTTCCTACTTTCCTATTTCCTACTTATTCCTAATTCCTATTTTCTACTTTGCAGAGGAAGTAAAAAATATGGAAAATGCTCATATGGTTTTTAGTGCCTCCGTGACAGTCTGTAAGCTACTAGACAGACAAGTAGGATTCAGGCACTTGCATCCCACACAGAAGATTTAACCAAACCACTATATTTAGCCATCATCCCAGATTTATAGTAGTAATAAGTGGTATTTGCAGTGCACAAGTATTCACATCATTCTAAATCTCCTCAACCATATCATTTAAAGGTGGATTGGTAAGTCCTTTTTCTTTTAACACACAGACTAATACAAGGTTTCGTTAGAAAGATTGAAAACCCCAGAGTTCACTCAAAATGCCAAATAAAGTTTCTTCCATTTTGTGTTCCTACCTTGAGAAACCCAGGTGTTTGCAGGTAGTATTTCCATACTCTGCTTTCCAGTCATCAGAGCAGACTGTTCGCCAGGATCCAGAAGTGAACACTTGCAGCACTGCTTTCTTGCCACTCAACCTGACTTTGAGATTGTGGAAAAGAAAAGCCTGAGTGAGCTGTGAAGAAGAACTACCAGGTACAAAACAGTGTCAATGCACTACTGTGGCATCCACATGTCTTGGCTCACTGAATTTTTACTGCTTGTCTTTTTCATCACTTGGATCCTTTGACAGATTTGTTTTTCCTCTTTAAGGAAGGAACCAAGATATGCTCAGCTGCAACAGCCAGGAATAAAAAGTCTATGCTCATGGCAATGGATGGGGAATGCTAGCTCTAATACAGATACAGAAGACTGCCTTGCCCTCCAGTGAGCCTAAGCAAGTCTTGCTGATTGCAATGAATTGGAGCTACAGATGCCTTGGCATCAAGGAAACCTACGATCAAGATAAGTGATGAAAGGTGGTTGGTACATCCTGTGCTGCACAGCACTGTCAGAGAGGTGGATGCACGTGCTCCCAGCCACCCCTGGAATCCTGTGGAGTTTCCTATCTGCTTCCCTCTCCTGAAATGGTGCTGGTGTGTCTGGGCTGATAAGCATATAAAGGCTGGGGAGAGGAGAGATGCACAGGTTTGGAGCTCATGACAGAGAGAAACTCAGACATGAGGGCATACGTTTGCATATGAAGCAGCAAACTCTGCAGTACTCAATGCATAAAAGGCAGTGCTGATCTCTCCTGTTCCCATGTTCCTTAAGTTAATTACTGGCTTTTGCAATCTTCAAAACTGCCCAGTGCAGCTGTGTGCCAGTGAGTACAGAGTACTGTATATACACACTACAGTGCAGTGACGATACATCTTGCAGGCAGAGGAAATGCTAACAGTTGAGAAGTATCTAGACTTCTAATGGAGAAACATGCCCAAAATGGCAGCAGCAATATTCAGCAATCATCACATTTATCTTAAGAGCAGTTTGATTTCTTAAAACGTGTAAATCAATACCTCAGAGAGATTGTTCCTCTGAAGTGGTGATTTAGATAGTCCATCAGTCTCTATCTTTCTTGTCTCACCCAAACTCTTTACAACATGAATTTCTTGACAATGTGCCAGATGCTACAGAAGGAGGTAGGAGGGATTTATAACCAAATTTAAGTTACCACATCTGTACTCATCCTCCCCTTCTTTACAGTTGAAGACACCATTGCACCTGGCTGATTTCTGGATACACTTAAAGGATGATCTGCAGCGAAACTTCCCAATGCAGTTGTATTGGACTAACAAGAATGAAAGAAAACAGGGTGATGAAAATACACTTGGATATTAATTTAACACTTCTGAATTCCGTTATCTGGACAGATTTCTTTCTTGCTAATGAAAAGACAACTCCCGTACTCTAGGAACTTTTGAAATACAACCTTCAGGTGGCTACATGGTGCTGTTAAACTCATCCATTAATGATGACCTGTAGGATGAGTCAGCCTTGCTATCTGTGCCGACTGCTTCCCAGCTCTCTCTACCCCGTTTATGTTTCACTCCAGGGCAAGTTTCTGAGGCTTCAGCCTCTCAGCAGCAAAGCAAGGAGACCCTTGCAAAATATGGCCAGTGCACTTCCTTCCTGAGGAGCTGCCTCAGCCTCCCACAAACTTATGGTGTGAAGGTACTGCTCTAGCGTCAATGTATTTAGCACCTAGATGTCAGTAGGTCACACTTTCCAGTCGCAACTAAATGCATTCTGCATTCTCTTGCCCTTTGTAAAAATTGTTTGTGAAAGGGCAAAGTTTTTTAATTCCTTGAAAAGAAACTTAGAGATGTGAATTACAGGACGAGAATATGGTGTGTGCTACCTGAAGCCTCCCCCATAGCTCACTACCCAAAAGGAATCAGTGAAGTTTGACTAGAGAAAGGTTTCCTGGGGCTGTGGGTTCTCCTGTGCTGTAAATATTACACCAATCCTCTCATGAATGCCAGATCTGTTTTATCCCTACATGTAAATAAAATTTAAAGCCATCACACCAACAAGATTTTTACTTCAGCAAACAAGCCACAGTAGCAGTTTAATTCCATTCTAAGTAAAAGGCTCATGAAAAATTAAGCATTTGAAAGGTTAAGCGAGAACTTAATGAATAACTAATTATACTCACCACCCAGGCCAATGGCAACTGCTAGGATTACTGCGAGGAATAAACCACAGATATATGGAAAGTACTTTAGGGACATAAAAACATGGCACAGTGAAGGTGGTTCGATATCTCCTAGAAACCAAACAGAGAGAACATCTTCTGTGAAGTTAAACCAGATTGAGTTTACAATGAAAATATTGAGTTTGCAATGAAAAAGATTTATCTAACATTAAACTAGATGGCAGTAGTAACTCCTTCATATACTTCATGAGTTGACCTGACCAAGAGTGGTTTGGAACGCCCAGCTCAGGGGCTGAGAAGGCTCCAAGTGTTTTGGGGCTGACTGATGCTCTCAAATACCTCTTTAGCATTTGCTTTAAGAGGGGTTTGAATCATGCTCTTACAGAGCACCTGGCCTGTTCTAAATTCAATCAAGAGTATGAGCTCTAGATTAATTTTCATGGGCTACATCACACTGCAAAATGAAATTCGGACCTGTTTTGTCTGTGAAAAGAAGCCTGCGTGGAAGGTACAGGTACACTCTCTGAAGACTTCAGAAAGCTCAAGTGGACTAATAAATTCTTTCAGTGGAAGTAGCAAAGATTATTTTGAGTCTCCTCCTTATGACTGTTCTTGCCTGTGATGCCTCCTGACTCTTGCTGGTACCAAGTATGCTGTCGCAGTGCTCCCTCTAGCTATAGCCCCAGCTGGATGCTTCTCTGAGCACTGGGACAACTGAGTGTCCAGGACAAAGGAAATCCTGGGATGAGGATGGAGACCACATAGTTCTGCCTCGTGCACTGGGGAGCAAAGTCTAATGCTCAATACCTTCCTTCAGAGTTGGGGTAGCAGAGGCAGAGAAACTAGGAAGAGGAGCCTAAAGATTCAAACAGAAGCGAGGATATTAGAAAAAGAAAGGACTAAATAGGTTTTCAAGACAAGAAGGAGGAAAGTCATTAGTCCTTTTGGACTTAGAAGCAAGGTTAACTGTTAGAAACCTAAATTTGCAGAAAATGAGACCCCCAAACTAGTCTTGAAATATGTGGGAAAACACGATCTGTTTGAAGTTTTGCTATTAAGACAAGGAGACAACTGAGCAATGGCTCAAGGCTGAGTTTTGGGGTTTCAAGGGAAAAAATATGCATCTAAAGTACATAAATAATAATTGCTGAATATGTTTGATGATCTGGATCAGTCATGCTCACCAACCACCTCTATAGCTGACCTCAGCTTAGTGGTATTGTCAACCTGGAAGACAACAGATTCCACTGAAATTAATGAACAGTTCACTTGTTTCAAATGTATTCTGATATACAAAGGGCAAACTACGGGATAATAGCATACGTGGCTCGTCACGGGCACAAACAGGAGCTGGCAGAACCTTGTCTTCAATTTTAATTCATGCAGCTCATCACCCCCTCATTCTTAAAGTTTTCCTTCTGAGATTGGCAGACACTTAAAATCAGTCAAGGATGAGATGTTTTTCCCACTGCTTATAAACTCACAAGTAAATCCCAACCTACACAAACTCTCTCAGCCGCAGCTGAGTAAGTGGTTTCTGGCAATGGATTTGGTGTCTGGTATGCTGGAATCTTAGTCAGCTGTTCATTAGGCAGCTAATGAACTAGAAAATTAAATTGCTCTATCTTCATCCTTCGTGCTCACCCCGCCTCTTGTTAAGGTTAATGGTTATTTTTGCCATGAAACCTATGGGAAGTAGCAAACATGCATGCTATTTCTCCAAGGCTGCTGTACTGTATATTCAGGTTTTTTAGTGGACTGATTTCCAGGTTGGTAAAATTTCACATAAGCTATTCTAAAACGTATCCAAAAAGTGTGGGCAAATATTTGCTATGTGGTTGAAGTGTGTGAATGTGAAAAATGGCTGTGAAAAATGTGAAAATGTGAAAAATGTTTGTGTACGCAAACCGACACAGGATGTCATCGCCTGTTAATATGCTGGCAAACCTCACGGCTGGAGAGTGATGTTGTGTTTCTTCTTCCTCTAAGTGATTGCTTTCTCTGATTTAGTGGGCAAGCATAGTTCTGCAAGGCTAAAACCTACATTAGGCATTAGATTACAAAGGTCAAAAAGCTGTGCAGTGTCCCTACCACATCCATCTGCAGTGGGGTCCACTTTTGCTTGTGGTATGCAGAAAAATCTTTTGAAGGAAAACTGTATTTCTGGGACTGGTGGTTCATCTTCCGTAATAGAGATGATTTCAAGACTTCCAGTAGTGGGATTTGTCTCTTGTACCTGACTCAACTGGATAAAGAAAGAAAAAAAAGGATAATCACATAGAATCATAGAATGGTTTGAGTTGTAAAGGACCTTCAAAGGTCAGCTAGTCCAACTGCCTTGCAATGAGTAGGGACATCTTCAACTAGATGAGGTGGCCCAGAACCACATCCAGCTTGGCCTTGAATGTCTCCAGGGATGGAGCATCTGCCACCTCCCTGGGCAACCTGTTCCAGTGTTTAACCACCTGCATTGTAAAAGATTTCTTCCTTATGTCTTGTCTAAATGTACCCTCTTTCAACTTAAAGCCATTACCCTGTGTTCTATTGTGACAGGCCCTACTAAAAAGTTTGTCTTCATCTTTTTTATAAGCTCCTATAGGTACTGGAAGGCTGCTATAAGATCTCCCTGGAACCTTCTCTTCTCTAGGATGAACAACCCAAATTCTCTCAGCCTGTCTTCATAGGAGAGGTGCTCCAGCTCTATGATCATTTCTCTGGTTCTCTTTTGAACCCACTTCAACAGGTTCATGTCTTTCCTGTGTTGAAGACTCCAGAGCTGGGCAGTCAGATAAGTTGTGTACTTAACGTTCATGGGAGGAGCTCTTACAATTAATCCAAGAGCAAACTACTGAAGTTAATTTTTGTTAAAATCTGTCCAAGCACCGTGGCTATTTTTGTTAAAATTTGTCCAAGCTACTGTAGCTGGGAGTGTGAATCCATCCCCTGCTCTCTACTCTCAATAGGAAACAAGAGAGACTACAGAGCATATAACAGCTACACATCATCTGACAGGATCTTAATGCAGGGGCCCACTTAATTTTACTTCAGAAAATCTTTGATCACTTTCCACACAGTGAAAAACAATTAAACCAGGCTATGCTAGAATTCAGGGTAAACAGATCTGCAATGCTAATTTCTGACTCTCGTTATGCAAAAGAAATCAGATTTTTGAACTCATGGTGTGAAATAGGTCCAGGTTTGTTAAGGACAGTGGAACTGGTAAGCTGTAAAAGCAGCATGTTTGCACAGTCAGTCCCAAAAAACGTTCACAATGCCACATTTCAAGCAAAGAATACGTATTTTATCTGCAGCACTTTATCAAGTCACTTGGAATATTTTTTCACCTTTCAGCAAACAAGTACAATAAGGTTTCTACTCTTTCATTTGGTAAAAATTCATGTATGTTTCAATGAACGTAAATAAGACTTTATATAGAGTCTTCTGGCTTTAAGGCAGAGAAAAAGACAGCTTGCTGTGCATGATTTTAAATATATATGTATTAAATAAAGCCTTGTAACTGGTGCATAGGTTGTCCATCAGAAAACAAAACAGCATTGTGAAGTATACTGCATGAAAGTTAGACACTGATGTGTCATTTATTTAGATGATACCACATGCTCCCAAAGCTTCACTCACCTCTTCCTGAGAAGTCATAGTTAAAAGCAAAACTGTTTTCTTTCTTCATTATCAAAAGAAACCACAAGGAAATTCTGAGGTTGCTAAGCCAGTCTGCTCTGGAAAGGTTTTCAGTGAGTTGCTGTGGCTGCCTGTTCAGTCATCTGTTGCATATGACATTATGGCAGCAGCCTGTGTAATTCAACCTGGTGACGGGTATCGGGTAGCCCTGGATGGCATGGCTATGGAAAGAAGATAAAAATTCAGCATGCTTTTTAATTAGCCTAAGAAGGTCAGATAATATTGTAGTGTTTGCAAACCTTTCTGTAACCCCTCAACCAGCAAAGAAGCATCACCACAGCTGATGAGCACATGCTCATCTTTTATCAAGACTTGTGCAGCTGAGGAGTCTAACGATAGCTGTGGGTGGCAGAGGGCAGAAGCTCCAGGTGCTTTATCTCTTCAGCACACAAAGCCAGAGCAATTGTATTGTGCGTTACTTGTGTTTATTGTTTGTTTGAGGGGTTTTTCCCTTTCCCCTTGTAGTTTTATATTCTCTCCCCTTGTTATTTCCCTTATCATTATTACTAGTAGTAGTAGTAGTATATTGTACTTTAGTTATTAAGCTGCTCTTATCTCAAGTTTTTACATTCTTTAGATTCTCCTCCCCATCCCACCTGGGGAGGGTGAGCAAATGGCTGCGTGGTCCTTAATTACCAGCTGGATTTAAACCACGACAGTCCTGAATAACTTACACTATAATATATATAATTAAATACTGCAAAATATTTTGGAAGCACCTTGCAAGCAGTATCTCATGCTTCTGAAGTATCAACTGGTTTGTAATCTGGGATTTAGAAAATGAAAATGTGTGCTCAGCCTCATAAAAAGCTCAAAATAAGTAAAAATTTGGCTGTTTGTTTTTTTTTTTTCTAAGAAGACAAATTGATGACAGAAGGGAGGGTGGAAGGAAGAAGGAAGATGAGAGATGAAACAAAAGGCCATGATAATTTAAATGAAACAAGGCTCCTGAGAGAACAGGGAAGAAATGAAGGTTTTCCATGCCAAAACACAGTTGCAATGAGAGAAGCTCTTCAGTCTCTTTGCTGTGCACAATGGAAACTGGCACTTCCAAAGGAAAGGCTGCCACATCATGATCCTGTTAACTGTTCACATTCAGGCCATGACATCAAGATTCATCATCTCTTATGCCACTCTTTCAGCAGCCTTCCCTGGAAATGGGAAACACAGGGAGACATAAGAAAAAGCATATAAAAGAAAGCAGACCAGCAGTTCAGGTGAGCCTCTCAGTCTATGGGGTGAGGTGTCCTGTCCTTCCCAGGGAGCAGTGGTACCTGCAATGAGGACAGCCCAAGCCAGAGAAAATTGTCTCCAACCATTTCACCTGCTCTGGCCATGCTGGAAACACTGGGGATCAGCCAGTACAGGTGTGCAAAGGCTCCCGTGTTGGACCTGGCACCAATGCAAAGGACAGGTCACCCTGCTGTCACCATGAGCTACTCCAAGCCTAGTCTCAGGGCGTGATGTCTTGATGGGACATTGGGTTTGACCTTGAACAGTTGGCTGGCTCATTGCCTTTGCCTGAAAAGACCAAAACAGGAGCTGTGTAGAATAGGGATGGGAGGACATGAAAATAGAGCCCCAAAGGATAGAATGTGCCCTACAGACTACCTTCTTACATGTTTCAGGACATCCCTGCTCACCTCCCCTCTGCTGCAGTAGCAGGTAGATTTCCTGGTTTTCAGAAGACTATTTAAAGTGCAAGGCTAGAAAACTCTATCTCGGACCTGTCAGTCAGTCCACCCTGTGGTGTTTTCCTTTGGACTACTAGTCTTGTTCTGCTGGGGTGGATGGGAAATGCCTGAAGATAGCTTTGCTTTTGATTTTTTAGCCACCCTGAAACAAAACTTCAGAGATGCAGATACTACGAAAACAGGATGTCAGCTTTTGTCAGAGAAGATCACAGGAGGTTTGAGGGTTTTTGTGTTTTAGCTGCCTCTTTCTCTCTCATTTTCTTATTCCCTCCCATCCTCCTCCCACCTCACAATTTCTCATCACACGGCCAGGGGAAGAGTAGAGGAGATGGCGGTGGCTGAGACACAGCTGTACGCAAAGGTGTCCAACAAGCCTAGGAGCAGAAGCACCTCTGTACTCCTTGAGTCTCTCCTTGCCAAAGGATTCCCAGCTCATATCGCGTGAGTAATGTGTTTGGCTGCTTTGCACAGTTGAAGTATTTAAAATAAGAGCTATTTCTCATAAGATCCTGACAGCGGGCATCTTGCTTTTTGTCATCAAGAGAGCATGCTGCTTCCTGGGGGTGATGTCCCTATACAGGGATCAGACCTGTCTTGCTTTCAATTTCTTGTAAAACAGTGTGTATTGTTTATATTTAAAAAAAAAACCCACTCTGCTTTGTATCCATTTTTATAAATACTGTGGATATGTGAAAACGCATGAAACGAAACATCTTCAGGTTGAGGCTTCACGAGTTAAGAAGTTGAAGTCCATAGTTTGCTCTTGAGATATATTGTGTTTCATTTTTCTGCTTCTCACTGTTATTATAAAGGAGTTAAATGAGGATTTAACTTCTACTCAAAGTCTTTTCATGCCTGGCAGAGACCTCCTGCTGGGTTTTGTCACTGGGAACTGTTTCAAAACAGTAAGCTTTCCTTAACAAGATGCCTCATAAGTCTGTCAATTTGTTTTCCTGTCTTGAATCAGGATCTTGTTCCAAAAGCATTTTTTACCTGGAAAATGTAATAGTAAAGAATGAAGCACTATTCTTGGCAACTACGGCGGATAAGAGATTAACTGGTGGCAGCTAACCAAGCTAATAAAAAAGAAATATGGCAGTCACTCCTCCTCCAGACATCATTCTAGTTGCACAAGGAAGTTTTGGGGAAGATTTTCCAGCTTCTGAAGGACAAATATGGACACTTTAGTTCAAACTGTTCAAAAAACAGATATTTTTATTTATATGTCAAAGAACCCCTCATAAAAATATTTTAGAAAACAAAGCAATATCTCTCTCTTTGGACTGAAAATTAAGCAAGTCGAAAAGGCTCCATTCATAAGTGCTGTGATGCCTTTTTAGGAATAGCTGTGTTTAGCGCATCAACTTTAGACACAATGTGCACAGTTTACAGGGAAACTGTGGGTCCCTTGTTCTAAGTTATGCACAGTGGAATTTTAGCTGAAAACACGGCTCATCATTTCTCTAGTAATACTGTAAGTTGGGTCACCCCAAAGTAATGGCTAGATTTCAATTATTTTTTGTCCTGTATGTGATGTTCTTCAAATCCCCTTCTAAACACTTTCTGCTGTTACTGACATGGCTTTGTGCTTCCCGGGTCGAAATCAAGAAGCAGTGGCAGAAGTACTATGCAAATCGACATAAAATGACAAAATGTCCAATAGCACTTTATTTTTAATGTATTTATTTTTATTGGCTTTTGACCTTCAAAATGTTGATTGTGTTTTTATAAAACCTTTTAGCTGTCTCTGTAGTTCCAGGATTGACCCATAAATGAAAGCACTGAAAAGTTGTTCTTTTGATAATTTCTAGCTGAGGAAAAAGAGGTTGGGTGGAAATATTACAAAACCTCTCATAATGTAGAATCAGCAGGCCAAAGTAACGTTTCCCCAAAGAATAAAGCCCAAATATGTGATGGTCAAGCGAAGGATCAGGTCGACAAAATGGGCCTTCCCTGGTGCTTACACAGAACTGAATGTGTGTCAGCAAATTCTGCTTTAGGGAAGAAACGGTTCATTGTCTCAGTAAATACACCAGTTTTAATAGAGATTTTCAAAGGCTTATTCCTACTGTTTGAGAGAAATGGGTATATTCAGAATTTATTCTATGCATCATCTTTTGATATTCACTGCTCATCTTGGAAGCATAGAATGTCTAGTCACAGCCTAATGCTCTCCTGACTCTAAGGGCTCACTGCAACAGGTCCATGTCCTTCTTATGTGGGGAACCCAAAGCTGAATGCAGAGCTCCAGATGAAGTCTCACCAGAGTGGAGGGTGGGGGTAGATTCACCTCCCTCAACCTTGTTTTACCCAACCCCAAGGAAATCTTTATAGTCTGCAGAGGCTGCAGAGGAAACACCTCCAGAATACACAGGACAGAGGCTGCAGAGGAAACACCTTCAGAATACACAGGACAATATCCTGTGAGGAGGACAGGCTGCCAGTCTTCAAAGAATTAAAGACTTGCAGTGGAAAATACTATTTGGAGGGCTTCAAGAACAGTAATATTTGCCAGGCATTACCTACTTGTTAGAGGTCCTGCCTGTGCTGGAAAATAGGCTTGGTGACCACAGCATGCCCATGCTTTAATTTCTAGGATTTTTCTTTCTGTCATTCTGAGGAATCCATTTTGGTTTTTATTCCAGGCAAAAAGCCTTGGCTGCTACTGGACAAAAGACAGTAGAAGAGGCTGTAAAATGGTAAGTACCTGTGATTTCTACAAACTGCTTTTGTGTTAAACCTGGCTGAAAACCCTTCTTCATGTGCTGATTCTGTCACTGAATATGAACTTATCTGCCATAAAAAACTTCCTTTTGTCGTAGGCTTTCTTCCCCCCTCGATTTGGTTGCTTTTTCTTTTATGTGAAAAGCCAGAGGACACGTTTGAGTACGGCGTGTTCTTTCCCAATATTCTTTTGTTCGGGATTCTACCATGCTTTTCAAGAACCACTCCCAATCCAGTAGCTGCAAAGCCAAACATACAGCATATGAAAAACAAGGTGAAGGATATAATTACATGGGATATAAGTTTCTGATCTTTGCTTGTGCGTTTTCTGATTTTTCTTGTTTGGCTTTATCAGGGCTGAGTAAAAAGACTTGCTCTTTTTGAGTATTTTTAAAATCTTCAGTTAGTTTTTTTCTCATTCTTAAATATTTTCTACACATTGCTTTTTCTCCTCCTCCAGTCCTCTGTTTCCAACCATGAAAAAGATGGAAAATAACTCAAAAACCCTAAAAAAGTCTTTTTTTGTTGTCTTCCATTTTCAGACATTGAAAGAAGTGAAAACACATCATAAAATGTAAAGTACACAAAAATTAGGAGAAAAAAAGTCTCCATTACCTAGTACTTCAGAGAGAAAATTTGTAATGAGTTTTTGTTTTAGCTTTTCATTTGTAAGAAAATAACAACTTTGTATTTCCTTTTTCTGGTCTCTGCTATGGATGCCTTCAACCACAGGAAACAAGAGTAAGTAGTGCACACACTTACTTACCCTCTGTGACATGCTCTTGATTTCAGGTTGCACTCTCACTGCAATGATCCCTCTTTGGATGACCCAATCCCCCAGGAGTATGCTCTTTACCTGTGTCCCACTGGCTGCTTGCATAACTACCTGCTAGAGTTTTGGAAGGAGAGCAAACGCCAGTGCGGGAAAAACAGAGCCCATGAGGTTTTTCCACACATCACTCTCTGCGATTTCTTCACGGTAAGGCACAAAATGTGTGCGAGTGCCACATATAAACTACTGATGGAACTGGACCACCTACCATTGTCTTACACCAGAACTCCTTGGAGATCAAACTGACATGACCCAGATCTGAGCGTGCCTGCTTAATATTTGAATGTTCAGCCCCTGTGTAGCACTGGGGGTTTTCTTCCCACCACCCACTTTAGCTACCCACCTTAGGCCTTGGTGTACCTAAACACTGAATGCTGATGCCAGTGGGATGCTTCAGGGTAGCTGAGTGATGCGTGTCTAGCATCCACCTAGAGCAACCTTTTGCAGTCCAGTCTACACATTGTCCTGCCAGCAGGAAGCGCTGCTCCCCACATGCAGCTCTCTGCCGGCTTCGGAGACCATGCCCATTGCTGCATCAACCCAGGATGTTAAACCTTCCTGGCCAGGGCAGCAGTGGCTGCCTTCAGCCAGATGTGCAATAGTGACAGCATTATCAGAGGATGTAGACAACTATGCTATTATGCCTATGAGAATCTCAGGGAAACTCCTGTTTTCCCCAGAGAGCCCCAACCAGATGGTCACTGCTGCAGTGGTGTGCCCCGGACTTTACCCTTTCTATTGAGGCTTGGATGTTCTGAAAAAGAGAGAAGCAGAATGCACAGAGGTGGAAGGAGCAAGGGGAGCCAAACTGGAGTCCAGCAGTGCAACAGAGTCACTTTGTCAGTAATTTAACATGGAAGTTTGGCTCCTGAGTTGGACTCCTGGCAGGATGTTTTCTGGTTCTAGAGATGCTAGTGTTCTCATAAGTGCCCTTCTGATTGCTGGTAACCCTCTACAGAACTTCCCAGCAAAGCTGCTTCTCCTGCATAGGTGAATGTGCTCATTATCAAGGGCCAGCAAGGACTCACTGCCCTGGAAAATCTCTGGAGCCACCTGGAATCCAGGTTTCACACATTGATGGTGCGGCACATGAACATCAGCTGCAACCAAGATACACTGAATCAGATAACAGTGCCTCCACAATTGCACTTGCTTGACCCAGTGTAATGAGTAAATGCAGTAAATAGCTCTGTGGAGGAGAGTAAAGCAGCCCAGAAATGGAGCATCATTAACATTCGTGTCTTGGGCTGCATGGTACAAATTCCGTATTTGTCTCTGTTCTTCATAAATTACTTAATTGCCACATTTTTTGTGGAAGCACGGTTCTGTACAATCTAATTTGCTGTGATTAGAGCATTAACGATCATAATGACAAAGATGCCTTATGAATTTTGCTAGGTATGTTGCTCAGCATCTGAGATCTTGAAGCTTTAGCAGGAACAATTTCAGCTAAAGGACTGTAGGACAACAATAACACAAATTCTGACTTAGAACTGAAAAGGAATATCATGATCCCAGCCTATTTTCAGACAGGTTACTGAACACCTGTCAGATGGTAAAATCTTTTGGCTCTGTCCTACCCTGGCTAGACACGCTTCTTGGTAGAAGGCTCCATCTCCTATTATAGCACCAGGATACTGTGTGCTGATCAAACTGTTCAGAATTACTGAGTTCAATACCAGGAATTTCAGGCAAGTTCGTAGTTGTGTTGTCTGTCCCAGGAAGTCTAATGCCTGCACTGTTTTCTGGTACTACTGTAAAACACAGGCTATAATGTGGCTGTTGAGCCCGTGGATAAAGCCTGCTCCTCCTATTTTCTTTCAGTGTGAAGACCAGAAAGTGGAATTATTGTATGACACCTTAAAGCGAGTCGGTGAAAGCTTTTCACAGCGGTTTCCACCATCCATTTCCTTATTACTACATTCATCCACCAGTTACCTTGGCTTCTTCATTGATGACAAGCATGCAAATATTCTCAAAGAGTTTGCTCAGGCATTCTCCTCAGAAGCTTCAGCTGTGGCCGGTAGGACAAACATCAGTGGGAAAATGGGTGGGTCGTAGCACAAATGCTTAGGCATGGTACTGAAACATCTCCCGTGTCTCTCTGGAAGCTTAGCTGGTGCTTTACTGCCAGCAAGCACCCTTTCCTAATACAGATTTGAAAACAACATGGCTAGCGGAACATGGTTTAGACTTCAAAGACACAGTGGTTTTGTCTAGAAGCTGAAATGGTTGGCTGTGTAACTTGATAAGCCACCCAACAGGATATCCAAGATGGGCAGGGATATAATATTCCCTATTCCCAGACTGGTGGCCCGACTGCATCTCTGAGAAATAGATTCTGATCCCCACTCTAGTGACATCCAAGGGAACATGTATCACCAGTGGAGACTGAAGAGACACAGCCCCAGCATAGCTTCATCTGGGAGAAACAAGTTCAACACATTTTAGACTGGGAGAGGAATTCAAGCCCTGTTCATCTTTTTTTAACTTGTTGAAGCCAGGGAGCAAATCCAGTCCTGATTTGTGAATTATATTGGCATGATTGAAACCATGATGTTCTGCAAAACCATTATTCATCAAAACTATGATCTACTCTACTACTAATTACTATGATATTTCCTGCATCAAGCAAGCAGGACAAAACAAGAAGAGCTTTAAATGACCTTTGCTTCTATGTTGTGATGTGATTGTTTCATTCCTAGATTGCCATGTGAAGCCCTGCCTCAAGCAGCTCCACCTTACCTTGTCTCACAAGTTTTATCCTCACCACCAGAAGACTTTGGAACAATTGGCAAAATGCATTAACCCAGGGGAGACCTGCCAGTGGGTAGCTGCACTCTACTCACGGGACATGCGTTTTGTGCATTATCAGGTACCATCATCAGACTTATTTGATTTCCTGAGCCTGTGGTCAGACTCTTTGCTACAGTCACCTTGCCTTTTTTTCATGAAGAAAATCAGTGCATGTACAGTTCAGTGTTAAAAAAAACCCACAGTTGTTTCAAGTACCTCTTAGGGTTGAAAAACTGTACTCATGAATCAGTAGAAGATACCTTTATGGCAGGCTGCTTGACCTGCATGTCAGCAAGGTCTAATTCCAAACTCCAGCAGAAAGAAATAATCTTACCATCACACAAGAAATTAAAAGAGACAGGAAATGATGATCCTTGAGTATTTGCTAGGATTTGTGAGGTCACAGCTTTGCAGTTGAAGTCCATTCAGCAAAATTAGTTTTCTTGATTGTTCCAGCCATGACAAAAACTCAGATTAAGTATCAGTGAACAGGGCACAGTTTTTGCTGCTGATTATCTGCGTAACAGACTCTCGGCGATTTTTTTGCTTAACAGACTCTTAGTTAAAACTAGTCAACATTTTTCCAGTTCTAATTTCCAAAATTAAGTTATGGAATGATCAACATTTTTTAGTCAGTATATTGCAAGTCTCACATTTGATTTTGGTTGCACTCAGGAGAGCTGCAAGTAATCACAAAAATAGCTGATAACAGTTTTGCTATGTTTGCTTTCAAATAGTCTGTACTAGTTACAGGAAAAAAAAGTGGTTTTATGAAAACCAAGTGCCTACTTTTACATGTACTGCAAATGTGGTAGTGTCTTCCTTTTTCTCTGCCCAAGTGCCATTAAAAAGCACATTGTAGAGTAGAAAATAGTACTGGTTGCTATGTCCAGCAGAGATTTGGACAAGCATCCCCTGAACTGCTGTGGCCAGGGCAGCAGCAGGCTCTGGGCAGCAGCCTGATCCTGCCGTGTGTTCCACCCAGACACTGAGGGCCCTCTTCCAGTACAAGCCCCAGAACATTGATGAACTCATGATCAACGCTGGAGACCTCATCTACGTTGACCCGACGCAGCAGTCTGACATGAGCGAAGGCTGGGTGATCGGGATCTCACATCGGACGGGCTGCAGGGGTTTTCTTCCTGAAAACTACACTGAGAGGGCCAGCGAGTCAGACACATGGGTTAAACACAGGTAAATTGGAGTTTTGCTTTACATTAGCTGCTTTTGCTGCTGGGGAGCTTTGGCAGTCTTCCTCCTCACCATGAGCTGTGGGATGCCAGGAGGGAGCCGAAGGCACCGTTGGCAGAGCAGAATGGGGTCCTGGGGGTCTGGGTGGGATGCTGAAGCTTCTGAAAGACAAGAGATAGGGTACACACCCACAGACACCCAGAGTTCATTTGTTCAGATGCCCAAGGGGTGATCCCTATTTGCTCTTGAGCAATCTGAATATCCCAATGAATTTTAAAACGCCATGCTCTGCTGGGCAGGCTGAGCCTCCAGCCTGGCTCCCTGCTTTCTTTGTTTTTTATATTTCAAGAGCTTGGAAAGTTAACTGGAAATGAAACCACAAAAAGGTTACTCCACCACCTTGAGCCTACCCTTGTCTTGTTGACTTGCTCTTTATCAGCAGGCATCTACATAGCTTCCTGTACTTTGCATCTGACAGCACAGCTGATGCTATTTGTAGATTAGAGCTGATTTTTCTAGGCAGGGAGGTCTAGGTGGATTTCTTGCTGAGTCTTCAGAGACAAGGGGGGAGGTAACCAGATAGTAGTTCTTGCTTGAAGGTCACACTTTAGCAGGGCTGCATCCAATACATGCCATCAGTTTATAGAATTTTAACCTCATTTTTACTGGGTT
>JANHGB010054677.1:0-12340 GCA_026283785.1 Coracopsis vasa
GGCAGAGCATGAGACTCAGAAAGTCCTTGGTCAGAGTAAACATTACTGAGCAGCAACTAAAAACATCGGTGTTATCAGCATTGTTCTCAGGCTGAGAGTCAAAAACACAGCACTGCACCAGCTACTAAGAAGTAGAAAAATGACTGCTACTGCTGAACCCAGGACAAATGCTCATGACTACTTCATTTCAGAATAATTTGTTGTTCTTTTCTGCTTGCATTAATGAATCAATAGCAGCTTTGCTCAGAAACTTTATTGAGAAGACACCAGAATCTCTTTTAGGTTTTTCCTGCTTTCAAGAAAGTGTATGATAGCCTCTCACAGGATGCCTTTGGGATTCAGTGAGTAAATTCAGAATACATAAGATGCTTACTCTATTTCTGTTTTAAAGGACAGAGCAAAAATCAGCAATTAAATATTTAAATAAATAATAAATTATCAGACATAGGAGTACTCTTGCCAGTAAAGCCTAATGAATTTACAAAACCACTTTGTTTTTAAGTATACCACTGAGAAATTTTAAAGATAAGGTTAATTTCAAGGACTTGCATAAGCTTGTTTAAATGCTGATATGTCACTGTGATTCCATAAGGTCTGGAACAAACTTACTCAGCACTTGGCAACAGGTTAGCTTACTCAGGAGTACAGTTAGTGTAGGTGGAAGGAAGACCTCTCATAGTTTCTCTCTCCTTAACAGGTTTCACACTATCTCAAATTGCCTTGTATTTGTTGCTGTGTAAGTCACAACCTGGGCAGTCACAACAGAGCTCCTGAAGTTTCTCTGTGCCCTGAGGGCCACATAAAATGCACAATAAAGCTAAGAGTAAAACAACATTTCTCCATGTTCACTCCACCCTCCTGTGTTGTTTTTCTTCCTCAATGTCATTCCCTTAACAAAAGAGACAAGCTAATAAACAAGACATATGCATCAAAAATCGTCTCATCAAACCTAAACCAACCTACCAACAACCCACCCCCCTGTATTGTCTGTTAATGCTAGTTGAGGATTGGCTGTCCGTATTCGTAAAGTTCAAGCCACAGATGCTCAGTTCAATTCCTGGAGAAAAGACAGCAAATTTTTTACACAGTGAACTTCCTGTGCAGCATTAGAGTTTTGTGTTATTTTTATTTGGCACGATTAGTTCTAAGGAATTGGTGTTTCCTTGGTATTGTATTTTCACATTCTTGCTAACTATTCAGATAGCTGCCAGTTTAATTGCACTATCCGTCTTTCAAATATAAAAACATAAAGTGTCCTGGTGATTTAAAACAAAACAAAACAAACAAACCATTAAAACAAGCTAGGGTTGCCAAATACAGAGTATGTGCTTCAACCACCATGAAATGTAGTTTAGGTTGCAAACAGCGAGGCAACTGAGTTGGTGTATCTTTAATCTAAAATATGCCTATTAAGCATGGGAGAGGAGATAATGGCTGTCATGGGATCAGAAAGTCCTTATAAGAGGAAGGGACAACAGAGCTGTCAGTAAAAAGAAGTATGATTCCAGTCTTTTGTGTTTGGGTAAACTCCGTTTCCATGATGCCTGCGTACTCTGGAATTGTAAACAAGAGTATCCAAGTCTGCTCATTATGGTTAGAAAACATCTGCAATGTTTTTAATTGCCAGGCGGAGATATTATAAGTAGAACAATTTGGTTTAAACACAACTTTTTTATTTCCTAATTAAGCTTATATCATGTTTCTGATAGCAAAATGCAGTATATTTACAATGAAATCCTAAGTTCCTAATATTCCTTAATTGAGAATTTGTACAGATCGTGTGTTTCTGTGTATTAAAACTTTACCTTCAATAGGGATTTTGTAGCCAGTGACAATTAATATAATTATACGTATATCAGAAGCTCATGTAATTATGATAAAACCATAATCCTCTTAATTATAAGAAGAATATTTATTATATTTATATTTAATTACAACAGCCATAGGAAAATCTTTGTAGGAATTGTATATAAAACATAAAAAATGACATCAATATTTTGTTTTGGAACAGCATCTCGTCACTTAATACCATTAGTTATCTGAAACAGGTATGCTATTCAGAGGTAGCAAATACATTCAGCTAAGTCCCTGCCTCAAAAATCTTACAGAGCAAACCCAGACACCCACTGCACCCCTCTGTAAGCAGGGCTATCTGACATCTCCTGGAGTGACCTGGCTGCTCCTCTCTCCCTCCAGGCAGAGTTAAGTCACCGTGGAGATACCCCTTCCTATTTTTATTCTATTTTAATTAAGTTTAGGAGCTGAAACCCAAAGAGCTAAGCCCAGGTGATCATAATGTTTTCAATACTCTCACAGTATATATAGTAAAATTTTCTCTTTGTTTTGCAACAATGCTGAGCCCAGGTATCCAGAATGAGTTTTCTTGGCCTAGCATCCCATGCTCAATGTATGTCACAGAAATAGTCCCTGTTGAGGAATGACTCATGCTATTTAGCCTCAGCAGATTCTATCATGGTTTTACTCACCCCTTTCAAACACAATTACTTTTTCCTTGTGGATTACTGTTAATTTTTACACTTTTATAGCCCAAAGGCAAACTAGCTGCCTTGCATTACAGGTAGAGGGGCAAGTAGTAAAATCCCACAGTCTAAAACTATCTTTATATTCAATGCAACAAGGATTTTCACACAAATTCCTATCCGTGAAAAACATAAAGTCTAATCCTGGGCAGAGTGCTGCAATAGGAAGAGTTACTGCAGATCAAAAGTTAAAAGAGATCAGAGTTCTATATTGTTCATGTGCTCATGTCAATTATGTAAATCTTGCAAACCAAATCTGTAACAAATCCTATTTGTGGATTTTGCTTATAAGGAAGCAGACCTTGAGGGATGGGAGGAAAGGGTTATGTGCTGCATAGATGGAAGGTTAGAAAGAAAAAAAGGCCCTTGCTAGATTAAGTTTCCAATGGCTAATATTTTTACATCCGGAGCCAGCATTATCAAGTGAGATCTCAGCCCTGGGAGAGTTTCTGCCCACAAAGCCCACCCACTCACAAGAACTGTTTCATGTGTAAAAGTCAGCTGAAATCTCTAACAGTTGCTGGTACACAAAGCAACCTGTAGGTCTTTCCGTCATCTGTGATTTTCATCTGCAACATAACATGAAACCTTCAGCTACATTCATGCACTCAGCATACAGTTTTATCTGACACTGTTGTGCTATAGCATGAACAGAAGTTAAACAAGCCTATGAGTTATTTCACTGCTTTCTCCATCTAGGAATAACAGACCATTATTTTGTTTTAAGTACAGAAAAAGTACCCTGGACTTCATGTTTACATATTTCATTTTTACAATAAAATCAGAAATACTTTTCTGGAAAGAGTTTGAAAAGAGTTTCATTTTTAAGAGATTGTCGGACAGTTCTGGTCTTCTTCAAAACAAGATAGAATAATAAACAGACATAACTCCTTTTTCACAAACACACTGGCTGACTATCATTTCTAAGCTATGTTGCTGGAGCAATTCCTATTCTATTTCCAGCATCTCAAAGAGCAATGACACACAGCACTCACTACAGTGCTCCTCACATTAGGAATAAAAGGAACAAGAGCAAAATAAAAGTGAACATGGACAGACTTTCCATTACTTCCATTCTTTAAAGTAAATCATTTTTCTCTCTTATGATCTGCCTCTGCACATAGCTGATAGATGAATGCTTTCCCTTACTTTAGCTGAACCATCTGTGTTACTAAGGTTTGTAAGAGAGAGCTTTATTCAGCAACTCAGAACTATTACTGGCCAAAAATTGCAAGCAGATTTCACAAACTTTTTTTTTTTTTTAATTTCTCTATTTTTACTACCTTTTGGAGCATCACATCTTTTACTTGGTCAGCTGTAAAAATTATTTCAGCTCTACCAGCTCTAAAAATTATTATTATTGAACGAGAAATTAGGTTGTCAACATTTTTGAATTTCCTGTATTCTTTAGGGCTTCTGGAAGAGTTAGATAATTCCATGGTAAAATTCTAAATATTCTGGGTTGTCCTAGGCATTAGTACTTTACATTATATATTTTCCCTGTATCCAGATTATTTGCTGTGCTTTAATGTGTGTTGTTTTTCAAAAGAATTTAAGACTCGAGCACTAAGCTGATAATTAGAATGTTCCTGTTAGTGCACTAAACACATCTTTGTCTGGCATGCTTTACAGTGAGTCCACTATATAGGACACTGTCTCAGTACAAGACTCACCCTGTCTTGTCTTCCTGATTAATTAGAAACAGATTGTAGCCAGAGTTTTGACTGGTGGAAAGTGATTTTTACATGGCCAGGGATAAATGATTTTCCCACAGAGCCACTTCAGTATTCTAAAGCCAAGTTTAAAAATATCATGGCATTTTAATATTTACATTCATTGTTTAAAAAAAAAAGAACACATAGAAGAATCTGTAAGATATGGTATTACAACAGCCATTGTTCATTTTATGGCACTGTACAGAAGCTGATCTAATTCTTCAGTTGTTACAGCTGGCAACCAACCAGTTTCAGGGCCAAATTCTTGCAGCATCTGTGTATAACAATCCAGTACAAAATTGGCAGTGAAATGCAGTTACATAGGCAGGAAACTGTTTATCCTCTATTATTTTCTATATGGTTTCCTATATAATTCTTGAGATCATAACTTTGGAAGCTTCTTTCGGAATCACATGGGGGTGGGGGTGGTGGGGAGGAACTCAGCATCCCCACATCTGTCTTATGTTTTTTCTACAGTCAGTGCCTCCCCAGGGGAAGAAACGTTTGTAAGAGTGTTTCATTTGGGTTTACTTCCTCTTGTTGTTATTTTCTCTGTTTATGTATATGTTTATTTATACTACAGAAGCAGATGCAAGAGAAATGTTTCAACCTACCTTCTATGCTTAAAGTTATCCTTCCTTCCTGGGAGCTGTTATCCTTCAGCCTAGAATATCTCCAAATCTGGCTTTTCTTCCTTGGAGAAGACTAAAGCCTGAGCTTCATTGCGCTGAGTTGCATGGAGCCAGAGGAATAAAGCTTTCCATTACATGTTTTTTCCCAGATTTTTAGGGAAAACTTGTAGATAGCTGGGATTGTCCAGCCTAGAGAAGATAAGGCAGCAGAGAGACTTTACTGTAGCTTTTCAATACATAAACGGAGCTTTTAAGAAAGTTGGGGACAGACTGGTAGCACATGTAGCTATAAGACGAGGGGTAACGGTTGTAAACTAAAAGAGGGGAATTCAGACTAGATATAAGGAAAAAATTTTTTACAATGTGGGTGGTGAAACACTGTTACAGGTTGTCCAGAGAGCTGGTGGAGGCACCATCCCTGGAAACAATCAAGGTCAGGTTGGATGGGGCTCTGAGCAACCTGATCTAGTTGAAGATATCTCTGCTCGTTGCAGGGGGGTTGGACTAAATGACCTTTGGAGGTCCAACCCAAACCGTTCTCTCATTCTATGATATTCTGAGTAGAAATTACAAAGGATCAAACTCAATGAAACATGCCAGGCTACTTACATTAGAATTATCATCTCTGTAGGCCACATCTAACCTGTGGAAGAGATGCACTTCATACATCCTTGTCTTGACTGCCTAACAGGGACATACAACCGCACTTTGCCTATGCAGGAAAAGCAGGGCATGCAGGTAGCAAAGCACATATTGGAGGTACCATAACAAACACAAAAGCTGGAGACAAGCCAGTGTCCAGAGGAAGAAAGTACTTTGAGATCATATAGGTCACATGCACCTATAGCAGACCTAGTTGATTTTTCCTTCACAAGAGAAAACAAGACCATTTTTTTCAGCAAATTCCTCAAACTAAATTCAAATAGATATCTTGGATCCTGGATAGTAAGGGGAAAGGCCTATAATATTGATGTTTAGGGAGAATTTTCCTTGGCTGCTTAGATCAGATTGAATGTCCTCTATAGGTAAGTTAGGTATCCTGATTGCTAATGTGTATTTATATTAAAATTCAGTTTATATGTCTATTGTGAATAATATTCATAATGTGAATAATCTAAGAAACTGCACTATTTTTACTGCAGTTTCTTACATTAAGTTTGCTTGAGCATCCCTTCAATTGTTACATTTTCAGGACAAAAGTTTGTCACCAGGCTTGTATATTTTATAAAAAAATGATAGAACTCTGAAGAGTCCTATAAAAGAAAAATTTATTAAATGGGTCTGTAATAGTCTGCTTTTAAAACCCATTTTGTAACATCAATTTACCAGAAAGTTGATATGTATTAAAGACTTCTAGAGGTGCAGACACTTTCTTATTCTGGTATTCAGTAGCACCTAATACCCCTACATCCATGGATTTTACTATCTCTAAGAACTATGTGACAGTTACATCTCCTGTGGACCAATCACAAATTGGGGAGCATAAGACGATCAGAACACTAACATTTGTAGAGTATAACATGAAAAATATTTGTACTCCCGAATTTCTTTATACAAGTCTAAAATAACAAGTGACACATTTCTGGGACAGCGTATGTTTTTGGTGTTTATTTGGAATAACATTTTCCAGTGCAACTGAGAAATTTCTTCCTCCATATAAAAAGAATGAAAAATTGTATGTATGGGGCATAAACAGAGGCATGTTTTGCTCTTTGTGAGATTTAAAACTGCTTTGTTTAAATATGTTATGATGCTCTGAAGTAGATTCTTGTCAGCTAAATGAAAGTTATTTTGTAGCTGGCATTTGTGTGCTGCTGACAAGCAGCTACAAAGAATAGTATGTTTGCACAGCAACTGCTTAAAGTATTTGGGAAAGACTGTACCTTTCTCCATCAGGTAACAGAAATGTCAAATGAACTTGGAAAAAAAAAGAAAGGCATGAAAGAAAGCTTACAAAGATACATTTCTATGGCTAACACCTTCGTTAGGTTTTGGATCAAGACCCTCAGCTGCACTCCTGGTGGAAAATTGCATCCTGTTATGTGATTTCCAAATCTCAAGTGCAGATGTGCCATTCCTTAGAAACATCACAAGTTATTTGCTCAAAGAGAGAATCAAATCTGTGTGAATTCATTAAATCAAACACAGGACTATAAGTATGCGTGATGAACCATATGTTTGCCTAAAGAAGTTCTGAATCAAATGAATGTTTACACAAATAAATAGATATATACACAAGTGACATATCAGAGATATCATTAACAGATATTACACATCCCTTCTAGAATCCAATCCCTTTCTTTACCCTTAAGCTGTGGAACAAACTTAAACTGTAGCAAGTTTCTTTCCTCTGTGAAAATTGTTTTTGTACATCCTCCTGCTACAGCCACAGGTTTCCACAAAATGAGCACTGCACTGTCACGTAACCCTTCAGTTAGGAAAAGTAAATACACATACATACACACTGAAGCTAAAATAGACTTGTTTTTTTTATAAACTTTTATATTCTCATCTGAAATACAGAAGAAACAGCTGGGAGTTTTAACATATGTCCCACTCACAATGCAAGACTTCCACCCATCCATAGAAGAGATTATATGATGTCCTATATTCATTAGGTTTTGTGAGATTTAACTTATATTTTTATAACACTTTGATATACCTAGGCATAAATAGGGAGTAAGGTAACAAGTTTTAATTGCTTCATTTTCTCTCATGAGTACCTTTCCATCTTGTTAAGATGCATTTTCTCCTCTATTCTGATGAGAAGTTGAAATCTAAAAGATTATGGGTTCCAGCACCTGTCTGCAGGAGACACTCTCTGCTTTCAGCTAATATTACAAATTTATCACATGAAAATGCGCCCAATTTCACTTGAAAAGAGCAGATGTTTAAGAATTGGGACTTTCCAAGCGCCATATGGCATTAGCCCAACAGCAAATTCTTTTTCGATAACTGAAAGCATAATGTTCCTGGAAGAAGTCAGAGGACAATGCAAGTATGTGGAACAAAGCCTGAGATGGAAAGATACAAAAATGATCAGACATCTGTGAATAAATCATACATATTTACAAACTGTAAGCAAATATAACTACCACTTGGAATCCCACAACAGTACATTTTAGGTTGTACCTGCCAGTAAGAATTGCTGTAGTGTTTTATACAACTGTTTGGGGACTGATTGTGTTAATACTCAGACTAGCACTAAATAGGGGAGCATGAGAGCAGTTGCATTAGGTCAGATCAAAGATCCATATTTGTCTCACACTGCCTAGAGAAACCAGATGCCCATAAAATAATGTCAGACAGGGCAAGCATACAGGATACTTCCCTCTGAAAGCCTCTATCCACTTGCAATTCAGGGCCTTTCTGAACCAGATATCATTTCTGTCTGTTTAGTAATCCTTGATGGACTTTCAATTTTTTTCCTGTTTTCCCTTTTTTTAACTTGTCCCTTTTAACCCATATAAAATATTTCCTTCTGCATCAGGGGCTGCAAAGAGGTAACTATAGTGCCACTCTACCACGTGAGACCCTGTGTTACTTTAGTAGTAGAGAGAAACTTTAAATTACTCTCAGAAAGCGATTACATCTGTTCCTATATCAACAGCCATAAAATAGTTGCTCCCATGCATAATTTAGTGATGTTAACAGGAAATGTGCTAATAGATTTACAGCAGGTTATTTTGATTAGTATGCTTCTGTAACCTGTGGGATATACAGTATGCACTGGAAGTTGATTGTGTATTGTCATATTAGCAATGGGTAAAGCTAGTGATGTATACATGCTATACGAAGTAACACAATTGGCATGTCCCTAAACTTTGTGCATCAGTTATGTGCAATCGCAGTGGACTGAAATTCCATACCAATATAGAAAAAGTATAGTAACAATACTCACCTGGCTTGGGATTGTGACCAGGCAGATAGAATGACAAGGCAGCACACCTGCTAGAGACATGGGAAGGATGGCAAGGATTAATAAATGCAAAGACATCTCAAGAGGACCAAAAAAAGAAAAGGACGACGTGTGAAAGAAAAAGAGTTAAATTAATCTTTTTGCATTGGTGTTTATGAATAAAAGGAGCTCGACGAAGTTCTGACCATGAGGGAATATGTTTGAGGAGCTGTCAAATTGCAGTGTCCACAGAACTGCTTTGAGAAGAAAATAACAAGAGAAGTAGTAATAAGTCCTGACAATCAGGGAAGCCTAACACAGTTGTCTGGCAGCAGACCCAAAATGCACAAAAGGAACATTGTTTCTCACAACATATAATTTAACTGTGGAACTCATTGTCATTCCACTTAGTAAATGCAAAATTATTAATGAGTTCATTATATTCATTGTATTCAGCTAATTAGTACAGTGATGACAGAAGACCCACCAAAGCTATTCAGCGGAATTATACTGATGCAACCTCAAACTCAGGACATCTCTAAACAATAGATATGTGAAAGTTCGGAGTACATACTGCAAGAAAAATCAATCAGTCTACAGCTGCAGCATTTCCTGAGGACCCGTAGTGATCACTACTAAAGATAAAATTGCATGGTAGGTGGATCTTTGGTCTGATCCATCTCAGCTGCTCTTGTGTTCCATGTCCCTCAGTAAGTGGTAGATGGTACCATCATTTTTGCAAGTATGGATATAAGTTCTTTATTATAAAGCAAGAAAGTATTTTTGTATTTTTAACTGCAAGGCAAATCACTGCAAGTAAGAATCTTCACAAAATTAATAATAGAAGATGTACATTTTCACTCTGTTGGGCTTTCATAGTCATCACCTCTTTTAAGAATAAAGAATGTACTGTACGAATAGGAAGAAAAAGACAATTAAGAGAATGATTATTTCTGTTTGTACAGTAGTTAAAAATTGCTGTACAAATATTATTAGTGATCTTCACTCATACTGTGCTGGAAAGATACAGCTGTTTCAACAAAGCAGATAAGTATGTAGTGAAATAGGAAACAGACTTGCTGGGAAAAAAGTGAAAATCTGTATTATGTAAACTGTATGCTCTGAGGAGACAAGCTTCTTTCTTTCTGCACACTGTTTCATTTTATAAGTTTTATTTCAGTATCTCTAGATAAAGGATGACTACATTTTGTGCAATTAGTATGTGTTCCAGTATGCAAGATGCACAAATTTTTGGCTGGTGTATATGAATATAGGAAACATTTGTGAATTCTGTGTTAATGTGCAAAATATTGAAAAGTTTCTACTGAGATTTTGAAGGTAGAATTCAGTTGGTGACAGGGTTTTTTCACGAGTAGTCTATTAAAGAAAACATTGATTTAATTTTAACTCCTAAAAGCAAAGCTAGCTTGATTAAATTAAAAATTGACCTTTTTGCTCAACAACAATGAGCAAGTAACAGGACAGAAAACCTGTAGTTTCCTGGATTCTTTTTTTTGCCCTTCTCAAAAGCTTCTTCAAAAGCTTTTTTTACCCAGTCACCAGGGATCTCCCTGACTGCCACAACCTGTCAAGAATGACCTAAAGTCACCATTTGAGGATGGCAGCCAGCTCCCTCAGCATCTTGGATGAGTCCTGCCCAGTCCCTTAGATGTGTGTTATGTTCAGTCTGTGTAAGGGGTCTACAATTCAATTTCTGTTTACTGTAGGCAGGAATTCATCCTCTGGACTCTGCCACAAACCAGCCAGAGCTGAAAGGTCCGAACAAAACATTGTCAGTGGAGACTGAGACAAAGAAGATACTGAGCAATTCAGCCTTTTCTGTATCCTTTGTCACTAGGACACAGCAGCCCCATTTTCCTTATCCTTCCTGTGGCTCCAATGACCTCGCAGGAGTCTTCCTTGCTGCCCTTCACATTCCTCCCCAGTTTTGTCACCAGTGGATGTTTGGCATGCATGGCTCTGGGCCTGCATGACCAGGATATGTTTCTCTACTCCTTCTGGGTAGCCTGTCCCCATGTTTATGCCCTGTATGCCTCCTTTTGTGTTGGAGCCCAATCAGGAGTTCCTTGTCTCTCCTGCCAGGAATCCTCAGCTTCTTGCCCATCAGGACACTCTGTACTTCTCTGAAAATGTTGTCCTTAAAGATCAACCAGATCTCCTGAGCCCTTTGCCCCTCAGGGCAGCCTCCCAGGCAATCTTGTCTAACTGTTCCCTGACTGAATCCTAAAATAACATAACTTTACATCCTACCTAAAAATCTTGTGTCTTTCCATCACAGTGGAATCCTTCTGATTCTAGAAATACTGATCCATGTGGCTGGGCACAGGTTTCTAAATCGTGCGTTTGCCACACTGTGGGCATGTGTGTACTGGCACTTGAAAATGGTCCCACTTATGATTCTTTCTCAGGGAATATATGGCAGTGTACCCTCTGGCTGGTCCCCGTGGCCACCCTTTCTTGTCCTCTCTTTCTCTATTTCTCTTTGGACTCAGATTTCCACATCCACCCTCAAACCTCCTCAGAACTAGTTTAAAGCCATGCCTATTAGGTTAGTAAAACTATTGGAAAAAGTGGTCTTGCCGCATTTTGTCAGATGGGTCCCACTTACCAGTTTCAAGGTCAATGAATTAAAGATGCAGAAAAAACACTTTTTTTGCACTTCTAACCTTGACCTTCAACTTCTCCATTTAAACCACACCTTGCAGTTTTATTCTTGATCCTTGCAGCTGGGCTCTATATTAATAAAGAACCAAAGCAACAACAAAATAACATCAGTATGCAAATCTGTTCCCTTTTTCTGCAACTCTGCAGTTTTAATGCTCAAACAGCCAGCAGTATACATTTGTTTCGTCTTTTAGGTTTGCTTTCCTAGCTATGTATTTTCCACTTTCCATAACCTGCCTCAACCTGTTTAATTCTTCCAACATCTTTTCTCCTTTCGCACACAGTCTGGATTAAAATAATAGGTTATTTTGTCCTGAATGTTATACTTCAGTGTTCAAAATGTATCTAATTATTGATGATTGTCCTTATTTTTATTTATGGGTGGGAAGATATAACTATATAGTATTAATACCATACTAGTGCAGTGGTTTTATTTAAAAACTACTTTCCTGTTGTTTCTGATGTAATTTATTTTCATGATAGGTTCTATATTTAAACATGGGTGAGGAAAAAGTTCTCTCTCAAAATAACCATAACCTTTTTGTTTATTGTCAGAAACTGTCATTTACCATGAGGTTATCACTTTTTCCATCCTCCTGGGCATACATTATGGTACGAGTGAATTGCTGCAGCACATTGATTCTAATCTGCTGAATTACTGGTGTCTATCACCAGTAATTCAAATGGGTTTACTCCCAGAGAAACATTTTTCCATTGCCGAGTGCTCTGAAGTAAAAGCAGCTTAATAATTTATATTTCAAACTTGCTCCCAGCATACTCCGTGCGAAGTTCTCATTGCTTTATGGACACCAGGCTCCTGCTTCCTACAGAGTCTGGGGAGACTCTGGTATGGACATAGCTGGATGAATT